>MU551665.1:5421-23541 GCA_024362625.1 Silurus asotus
TATATATATATATATATATATATGCATCTGGCAACTGTGTGGAAGCAATCCAGCTGCTGTCCGGTGTTGTGACTGTCGACCACGCCCCTTCTTTTGTGATGAATGTGATGCACACCAGACATGTTTTCCATAACCGAGATGCCATGACTCCTGGATTTTACCAGCCATTGCCTCCAACAACATTTGTTGTAGATAAGGCTCTTTTCCATTGTGGTAAGCACTTGTTTGTGTCTGGACAACCTAAATATTATTCTAGGAATTGTTAGTCCTCATAAGCTTTACTATTTAAATATGCCTTTTTGTCTCTTGTTGTTTGATATTGAATTTATGTGTGTCAGTTAGCTTTTTGAGCATCTCTGTATACTTTTTCAGCAATGCACTGCAATACCGTAGAATCGTTCCAATGTTATATTACTCAGTCAATCCAAATGATCTTAATTCATGTGTGATCTTGTTCAGTGCGCCATGTGCCTGTCGAGGTTCCTGACAAAATTTGCGGTTGTTCACCAGAGTCATTGAGGGTCAGCCCAGGGAATACTGTTGCAGTGATCACAATGAATGGTAAGTGTGTGAAGATAAAAATCTATACATGCTCTACCTCCATAAGTTTGGCACAGGTCTGTATGTAAGATCTACACATGACTTTGAGTAATGTTTAACAAGTATACAAAGTCATGTAAAAAAGTTTGAAATAATCCAAGACCTGATTAATCACTTAAGGTTTACATTAGAGTGGAAATGTTTTTTATTTTTTTCAGGACGATATGATCTAAGCATGCCTGAGTTGAGTTGTGGACATGCCAAGCCACTTGGGCTGCTGGAGTGGTCGAGCTAAATCGAAGTGACTACTGGCCTGCGACCCTTATCTTTGCCACAATTTATGCCACACGGCAAAGTCACAAAAAAAAAGTCACAATTACGACCCTTAACTTTGCCACAATTATCATTTGAAGAAATAAAGATGGCAGCACCAGGACTGTCCTGTCAAGCTTTCTCAAGAATGCTGGATCAGCGAACTGTCCGCTTTGGTCATGTGAGTATTACATTTATTTATCCTACAGTATTGTTTCTTTCTGTATTCTGGGTTGAAAGGTGTTTGATGCTAATGCATTTGTTTTACAATATTATCTGTTGGTTTCCTTACTTTTAATAGACTGGCAAGATCTCCACAGACAGTTTTCAGAAAAGCTTTTTTGCGTGGAAGGCTGTCCGTTTTGAGGTGGACAAAATCTGCAAGGAAGAGCCTTTCATCTGTCCTGCATGCACCCCAGATATTCTGGCAGTTTCAGTAGATGGAAACCGCAAGCTTTACCGTTTCAAGAATGCAGCTAGGTAAACCAAAACTGTGTATAATGCTGTTGAAACAATATTAATAAAAAAGAATATCCTTTAATGTGCACAGTAAAGTTAAATTAGATTACAATGTATTATTAACTTTTGTGTACCTGTTTGTTTGTTTTTTTTTTGTTTTTTTGTATAAATCTGAAGAACAGGCCATTTTTGAAGACGTCTTTATAGCTAAGGATGAAGATGTGACAAGATTTGTGGTCTACATTCATAAGGCATCCAAACATGTACTGTAAAATTTTCATCAACTATTTTCTATATTATAGATCAGTGGAAGAGTTGTTTGTGGAGGCGAGTGGTCAGCAGCCAGAGAGACTTCCCAAAGATCTGCTAACAAGGTAGACAAGGAGGGACTGGAGCTTGCGGTGTGACGGCATGGAATGTTACTCTGTGCGTTAAATATGTACAGGGGGGAAATTTTTGCTTATCCCCTGTACCTCCAAAAACAACTGGCTAGTAGGCAAATCACTTTTTTGTATGGATGTGGCCTGCAAATATTGTCCTTACCGCCAAAGAATTGCAAAAAGCTGCCCAGAGCTCCAGCACCTTCTTAACATGAATCCCTTTCTTTCGGTATTCCATGCCAAAAACCATGATTTTAAGTGCAAAATAGGTGAACTTTGCTATGAGATTATTTACATTTTCTGCAAATGAATGGCAAAACTTTCTCAGCATTATACTATTATTTTTCATTCATTTTCATTCTAATCAGGTAAAATGGAGTGGAGCATATCAGGATGGGGCTGGTTTAACATTAGGAGAGGAGGTGGAACAGTGCAATGCTTTCCTCTCCAGGATTGCAGTGACCACAAAACACATGTCTAAAGCAGGTAAAATTACCTTCTACTGCACTTGTTACATCATTACAGGGGGAATATGTTAACATGATATTTTCTGTGTTTGCAGGATGCACAGACATGCTGACTCTCATGGCTATGCACTGGAATCAACAAAAGTTCAACAATTTGGCCACCGCACTGAGCCGCCGATATCAGAAAGTAAGATAGAATCAGTAGAATTAGTTGCTTAGTAATGAATGTCATTAATTTTTGAAGCTGTACAGGGTTATTCAAAACAAATGAACCGATATCATGACGAAATGCTTCAGTTCTCAAGCATTGTCATGGAATGAGTCAGTGATCGTAAGTTATCCAAGTTGATTGTGAATATAATAGTTGTGACTTGGCTGGAGTTTTCTTTTTTAATTAACCCTGTATTTTGAAGATTTGTTTGTTTTTATACTATCTAAAATGTATTGTCATTTCAGACCACGAAAGCTCTGCAAAGCCAGTTGCAAAACCTAGAGTGCATGAAGGTTGACCTGACAGTGACAGTGAGCCAATTGGAAGACTGGGTCAATGATGTAAAGGCAGACGGTGAGAAAATGACTAGTGTGTGTCTATACTGTGTATATTTATGTTACTAGTAAAACATTTAGTTGTAATTAATTGTAATTGTTACTCTTGTTGTAGTTTCTTCTCAGCAACAACAACAACCACCACAAGTGATGTTGATGCTTTGGCCAGCAGAATTGGTGCTGGTGGCGAGTATCAAGAGGCATTCCCAGCGTCTCTATAAAGATACAGATGGCAACAAAGGTCGTGCCAGGATCCGCCGCAAGATCAGGGAAGAAAAGGGGATCCTGACATCGGTTGTGGAGAAATACAACATAATGGTTCCAAAAACAGAAACTCTGTGCTTGGAAACCATTTTATCTGGTGAGACAGCTTGGCCATGGCAGCTACCACACAGTGGTATGTACACTAGTCTTCTGACAATTCTTTTACACAATGCCACAAATGTCAATCTGCAACCCCATATGATGTATTTTTTTTTCATGCATTCCAGACACTGTTAATTTAAAGACAAAAAGAAAGGCATTCGACATCATAAACGTCACTAAGGCGACTTCAGGAGGAGCAGAAAATTGTTGTTGCAGAGATGAATCAACATTGAAAATATCTTTCAACTCATGCTAAGACCCTCCGAGAACTGTCCTGCTTGTTTGCCAGCGAGAGTCTGATGAGTAAGAATTTGTAATATATGGCACAAACATAAGCATAAACAAAGGGCTGCCCCATTTTTTTTTTCTGGAAAATGAACTCAAAACAAAGTTCCATTACCATAGCTGAGAATGAATCTTATAAGCTAAGTTATTTTCAGCTATCACTACTGTCTGATTATCCTTATTTTACTATCAGTAAGAGTCTGCCTTTTTTGTCTACTGCATATTCTTATAAATACATAGGACATGTCCTGTCTAATCATTAAAGTAAAAAGCCCTAATAAACATACACAACAATGATGATTGTTTATAAGGTTTCTAATGGAGGCTTAATGTTATTTTGTTCTTCTTTTTAAGATTCGCAATGTGGCGTAAGTGAAGAAGGTTTGAAAGGTCCGCAGAGCATCATCCACAGAAAGCAATGTAAAATCAGAGATATGAGGGTACAAGCAAGAGGCTGTTGCCTGCATGTTTTGTCTGGAGCAGAGAACATCAACTTTTTAAACAAATCGTCAGCTGATGACTATGACAGTGACAGTGACTTTGAAAATTCTGATAATGAACTGTAATGTAAAAACCTTTTTTTCTTGACAGTGAACCAGTGACCTTAACCCTGAATCTAAAGTGTGTAATAAAATCAGCTTTTTGTCATTTTATAAATATAACCAAAGTGTAGTCTCTTTTTTCACATACATAGAAATACAACCAGTCAGTGATGAAAATTAAGTGTGTTATTGTAAGGCTAAGTACTGTACTGTACTAAAGTATAGATTTCAGGTACTTGTGCTCTAGATGATTTGTTACTTCTCATGGCTCTTTGTAGTTGTAGTTGTAGAAGTGCTAGGCTGCAAAATACTTTTTACTGAGCTTAAAAAATACGATCATTTTGGTATGAATAGAACTACTCAGTAGTTTACTCATATAGAATAAATACAGCCAGCCAAAAGAATTAGTTAATATGCAAAGAAAAAAATATATTTGCCAACAAAGATTTATAGCTCGTTAGATTTGTAACTTTTTGTAAAAAATAGTCATTAGATACAGTTGTCTACAAATTAGTTGAAAATGACCTCCACCAACTACAACACTAAATAATCATGAGTTTAATGAGTAATAATAATTAAAGGAAATTTGATTCATATTCGAAAGATTTGATGAGTTCAGGTGCAAAAGCTTCTAATTCATTTGGAAATGTTTTTAATAAAATGAGCATTTTTCTTAGGTGCCAATGTTTATGTTTATGTCACTTTAATGGCAATCAAAATAACCTATTTAATGCCATTGAAGTATATGGGTCTAAACGAGTCGACACCGTCAGGATATGTTTATAAGCATGAGCCCTGTCAGACTGGTCGTGGGGGAGGTGTAGCAACCATTTATAGTGCCTCTCAATGTTAGTCAGAGATTAGGATTTAGTTTTAAATCATTTGAAGTGCTCGTTTTTAAAATTGTACTTTCAGACATACATAGAAAACTCAATGTGTACAGACCCCCAGAGCCCTACGCTGATTTTCTTCAAGAGTTTGCTTGTTTTCTATCAGACCTTTTGATCAATTTTGATAAAGTGCTGCTTGTAGGAGATTTTAATATTCATGTAGATGATGCAAACGATGCCGTAGGATTATCATTTGTCAACTTATTAAACTTGTTTGGGGTTAAACAAAACGTCACCAGACCAACTCACCGTCTTAACCTCACACTAGACTTAATAATATCCCATGGAGCAGACGTCACTGATATAGATATTTTACCTCAAAGTGATGACATCACAGACCATTATCTTATACTGTACACACTACTGGTAGCGAAGATTAGCCATGTTAATCGACTTGGTAGGACTATTGTTCCGACCACTAAGGATCTTGATGAAATGGCTAACAACATAGACCTTATCCTTGACTAGCACATTAGACACTGTTGCCCCCATCCAGTTAAAAAAGGTATGAGAACAAGCACCTGCACCTTGGTATAATAGTCATACGCATGCCCCCAAGAGAACAGCCCATAATCTGGAGAGAAAATGGAAAAAAACTAAATTGGAGGTATTTAGAATTGCGTATAAAGACAGTACAGGCGCTAAAAAACACCTGAGCAAACTCATAAAAAACAACTAAAACAATCCTAGGTTCCTTTTCAATACAGTAGCTAAATTAACTACAAATCAGGTATCTAACAATTGTGTTCCATCACAGTTTAGTAGTGAGGACTTTATGAATTTCTTCACTGAAAAAATTGATAACATTAAAAAAACAATTGTGGCGGTCCAACCTCTGAGATCATCTCCTAAAACAATCTCACCTACAACTCCACAACTACACTGCTTTACATGTACAGGACAGGAAGAGCTGTATAATGTTATTACCAAAGCTAAATCAACAACATTTCAGTTAGTTCCCATTTCAACTAATCTATTGAAGGAAGTGTTATATACAGCTGGTAAACCTCTTCTAAATATTATTAACTCCTCACTATGGTTAGGTCTGTATCTGCAGTCATAAACATTTCTTTTGTGCTATGCCATGTCCACAAGGTGGCGATTTCACAATATGACTGCAGATACAAGGTCACGTCCTTTAATCACTCAAGTTAGCAGTTATTAAGCCCCTTATTAAGAAACCTAATCTGGAGCCAAACATGCTATCGAATTACAGACCCATTTCAAGTCTCCCATTTATGTCTAAAATTTTAGAAAAGATTGTTGCTGCCCAGTTATGTACTATGCGTGTTGCTTAGTGGGACTTCTGGCATTCCAGGTCAGAGTGCAACTATGATTCAATAGCCGTGTTAAATGTCCCATATTCTGTGTTCAACAGGGTGGCGGGACAGTTGGACGTCTGATACAATGCGTTTTAGTTTGTCGTTTTCAGAAGACAAGATTTCAACAACTTCACTGAGGCATTATTTAATGAACTCCCCTTCATTGTATGGCTTTTTAGCCCGTGCAATGTTCCAAGCCAAATAAAATTTTCCAAGCCAAATTTAAAGCTACATTTTTGGGAAAACTGTATCTGTGTTATGCGAGAAACTGGAGGCGAAAGCTGAAGTAAAAGCAAACAGAGTTTATTTGTGTTACAAGGTATAGCCAACGGAAACACTCGCCTTCACGGTGAAATAATCCGGTGGTGCGCAGCGGGAGCGCGGTCCACGGAGATCGGAACCGAAACGTAATGTAGTCTGTGTAATATCCACGGTGCGCTTGAGAGAAGTGCGGCACTGAATGGCACTCAGGAAGTACGTGGCATGATCAGTACATACCATTGATAATAACGGACGGTGTGAGTGTGGAAGTGAGGGGTTTATGTATGGTGTGGTGATGAGTGCCAAACGAGTCTCAGGTGTGCGTGATCAGTATGCCGGCGCGGAGCTCCGTGCGAGCGAGGCACGCACTGGCGAAGACTCAGGAAACTCCCCGACACCCTGCTTTTCTGCCTGACTTTTCAAAGTGACCAACTTGTGCTTGTGAAGTTCAGTCCCATTTGGAAATTCCTGGTTGATGTTAGCATGGAGTGAGCTGAAGTGGTGCTGAGATTTAAAGATTTGAAGTTTTGAAGTTTGAAGTTAATGACGCCTGATTTAAGGCAGACTGACTTGCCATTACAGTCAACATAATAAATATTAACGCTCCCACTAAATGTCCTGTGTTTATCTTTATATTTTCCTTTTGCTGTGCATTTTTTCCTGCCATTTTTAGAGCGAACTTGACACAAACTTAAAATGTAAGTAAACAATTAGCATTTTTCGAAGTTTGTGGTTGTGTTTTTTTTTATTTTTTATGTGCGTGTTCACTTCGCTTGAGTTCATTACGGTATTTTCGTCAAATGCGCATGTGCGTGAGATGAAAATACTGCAAAGTTTCCCAGTAGGGGCAAGACCATTTAAGTCTTAAAAATACCATTTTGAATTAAAGCGAAGCGAACACGGATATAAAAAAACACAAACTTTGATATGAATGTAAGAGCCGCACGAAACCAGGCAAAGAGCCGCATGCAGATCGAGAGCCGCGGGTTGGCCACCCCTGGACTAATGTGAAGGGCTACCAGTTTGATACACAATTCTGAAATAACAAATTTGCTCAATTTACCTTTAAGTATATGTTATTATGAATAATGAATGATATTCATCTTTGTCAGGGTCAAACTCAATTGCACAGGGGGCCAAAACTCAAAGCACACTTTAGGTTGTGGGCCGAACAGGATAAACATTTATTAAATACACTAAAACAATGTTTTTTAAACATAAATATGAATATTTACAGACAGGAATATTATTCCAAAATAAATAAACTTCAACTTTAAATAAATAGCTCTCCATAAAAATATCTTTGCTTTTATGCCATTTTATAAACAATTATCTTAAACTTTATATAACTATATACTAATAATAATATAACTAAATATTTTGCTCTCTATAAAAATATCTCCTGTCAAACACCAGACGTCTCACAGCTTCATCATGCAGCTCTTCAGAAACTCTCCTTCCGGCAGTGTCAGTAAACATATACTCAGAATACCATCAGTTTTGACAGGCTATGTTTTCAGAATCAACTTTTCTCTTTGCCACTGTGAGGCGCTGTTTCACAATAACTGTACAATAGGGTTAAATACATCAACAGAAGCTCGACTTGATTGACGCTGGAATGTTCCCAGGTAGTCTAGCTTCGGTAAGGCAGCTGAAGCGCTGCATTATGGGATCTGTAGTTTCTGTTTATCAGCTCTTCATATCGCTGGAACTTTAATAACAATAATAATAGATCTTTATAAAATCATCTCGCGGGCCAGATATAATTGTACATCGGGCCAAATGTGACACTGAGTTTGACACCCCTGATCTATGTGAAGACACTGATCATGTTAATGATTTTTTTTACAATAATTATCAACAATGATTCAACAAGGTAGGAAGTAGCTATTTTTAGAAAAGGCTCGCGGGCGACTAATTTGGTGTTGACCAGGATAAACAGCCTGTAAGTATATTGAGAGATACAGGCTCGGCGCAGAAGTTTGTGCTAAAAAATACGCTACCATTTTCTGAAGCCTCGTATGCTGGTAGTGATGTACCAATTCAAGGTCTCGGTATGGGGGTAATTTGTGTGCCATTGCAAATAGTGTATTTACAAATAGAGAATTTTTCCAGACTAGTGAAGGTAGCTGTGCGCCAGTGCTACCAGTGGCAGGTGTTTCAGTCATTCTAGGGAATAACGTAGCTGGGACTAGGGTCTTCTCCTTACCAGAAGTAGTTTTAGTTCTGTTGCATGATGGATGTGCTGATAACACATTCTGGCCTGGTATTAAGAGTGATGTTATAAGGTACTGCGAAACCTGTCATACAGTCATACAAATAGTAGGCAAACCAATCAGGTTGTTCCGCCTGCTCCCCTAAACCCCATTGTGGTCAGCACAGACCCGTTTGAACGGATCATTGTAGATTGTGTTGGACCATTGCCTAAATAGTAGGCAAACCCAATTAGGTTGTTCCGCCTGCTCCCCTAAACCCCATTGTGGTCAGCACAGACCCGTTTGAACGGATCATTGTGGATTGTGTTGGACCATTGCCTAAATAGTAGGCAAACCCAATTAGGTTGTTCTGCCTACTCCCCTAAACCCCATTGTTGTCAGCACAGTCCCATTTGAACGGATCATTGTGGATTGTGTTGGACCATTGCCTAAATAGTATGTATTTCCTTGAGAGCAACTGGAACGAGACTCTTTGGGGTCCAAGGTGACCCCTCTCCATATTTGTTGAGGACATGTGCTGGTTCCATGGAAACGTTTGGAAGAAAAGCGATTGGCTTCCAAGTAGAGACCTTGAATGGTAAGACATGTCTTGATCTGCCAACACTAATTGAGTGTAATGAGATGAGTAACAGATTTGAAATATCCACTCCAGAAGTCGCTCTTGCCTATCCACATTTGAAATCTGTGGCACAGTTTATCCCAAAGCTAGATCCTGATGCTCAGATATTAGTATTGCTGGGAAGAGACATAATCCGGGTACACAAGGTGAGACAACAAATCAACGGGCCTCACAATGCACCTTTTGCACCTTTAGACTTAGGCTGGGTGATAGTAGGTGATGTCTGCATTGACAGAGCTCATAAGCTGAGGGTGAGTGTCTTTAAAACTAACATCCTGGACAATAGCCGTCCATCACTTCTCACTTCATGCCAGAGCCACATCAAGGTAAAGGAGAAATTGTGCCATGGCGGGGAGCATAAGTCTGTTGTTTTTCCTTATAATTTAAGTAACGCTACTCATGATGTGCAAGCAGAAGACAAACTTGGGTTGAAGGTGTTTGACAGAACTAAAAATGAAAACAAACTTGCCATGTCCTTAGAGGATGAGACATTTTTAAAGATCATGCAAGGAGAGTTCTACCAAAATGAACAGAAAAGCTGGGTTGCTCCTTTGCCATTCAGGTCACCCAGACCATTACTCCCAAATAATCGAGAACAAGCTTTGTCTCACCTCAATTCTTTGTGGCGCACGCTAAGTAAAAACCTTGAGATGAAAGAAGAGTTTTCATGGCAACATGAAGATGGAGGAACTTTTCCAGAACCACCATGCAGAAAGAGCACCACCTATAGATGAGGATGAAGAATGCTGGTATTTACCCATCTTCGATAGACTACCGTATGAGGGTACATGTTTTTGGAAACAGCCCTTCTCCGTCAGTGGCTATATATGGCCTACGGTTGGCTGCACAGAAAGGTGAACGACAGTATGTAACTGACACTTCACACTTTGTTAACAGGCACTTCTATGTGGACGACGGCCTCATGTCCTTTTCAACAGAAGTCGAAGCAATCGACCTGCTCAAGCGCACACAGGAATCGCATTCCAAGTCAAATATTAAGCTCCACAAGATAGTGTCAAATAGTATCAAGGTCATGCAAGCCTTCCCACCGGAAGATCTTGCTTCTGGTCTCCAAGATCTAAATTTTGAAAATGAGAGTTGGCCTGCACAGAGAAGCCTAGGTTTGTATTGGGATATGAATAACGTGTCTTTCACCTTCAGAGTTGCAGCAAACAACCAGCCCTACACTCATCGTGGAGTACTCTCTGTTGTAAATAGCCTCTTTGACCCTTTGGGCTTCATGGCACCGGTGACTATCAGGGGCAGAGCGCTAGTACGTGAACTGGCTAAAGAGGTAGAAGATTGGGACGCTGTTCTTCCTGAGGGGAAGAGAAACATGTGGAAGGAATGGAAAACCTCACTTTAAAATCTAAGTAACCTTCACATCTCACGCACATACTTACACCATTCACTTTCAAACACTTCATACATGGAGTTGTGTGTCTTTTCAGATGCCTCAAACTGAGCTATAGGGGCAGTAGCGTACCTCAGAGCTCTGAACGATGAAGGTGAGATCAAAGTGGGATTTGTGATGGGCAAAGCAAAGCTGTCACCTCATCCTGAGCCTTCAATCCCTCGCCTGGAGCTTTGCGGCGCAGTGCTGGCTGTAGACTGAACACATTCTTGATGAGCTAGACCACAAGCCGAATGCAGTGAAATTTTATTGTGACAGCAAAGTGGTCCTAGGATATATTCACAATCAGTCCAGACGCTTCTTTGTTTATGCACAACTGGGTTCAGCGTATACGTCAGTCGACCTTTCCGGAGCAGTGGAGGTATGTGCCTACAGTTCAGAATCCAGCTGACCTGGCAACAAGATCAGTAGTTCCATCAAAGCTAAATGACACCATATGGTTCAAAGGACCTAAGTTCCTCTACCATCCGCCCCAAGAGCAGCAGTGTGAGTCCTTCGAACTGGTTAATCCGGAAACAGACGCAGAAGTCAGATCTTGTATAATCAGCTTCATCACTCGAGTTGGAGGAAGTCTATTTTCAGAACTGTTTCAACACTTTTCTACCTGGGAATCTCTGCAGAGAGCAATTTCTTTTCTGATTCATCAGGCACGTTCTCACAAGACAAATTCCCTCAGCACATCACATGCATGTAAAGGATGGCATCAATGCAGTAACATACGCACACCTGTAGAGCAGACAGCAGCGAAGAGACTAATGCTTCTGCACACGCAGAAAGAACTATATCCAGAGGAATATACTGCACTGCAGAGAAATGAAAGTTTCACATTCAAGTGCACTATGGAATCTTGACCCCTACATTGATGACGGTCTTTTGAGGGTTGGAGGATGCTTGAAACATGCTCCGGTCGAGTCAGAGGTAAAGAATCCAGTCATCCTTCCAAAGCAATGTCATGTTGCTAAGCTGTTGGTGAGATATTACCACTCTAAAGTGTACCATCAAGGGAGAAAGTTCACAGAAGGAGCAATCCGACTGGCTGACTTGTGGATTGTTGGGGGGGAAAAGACTGATAAACTCTATCCTTCATTGTTGTGTTCTATGCCGCAGACTCAGAGGAAAGCAGGAAATTCAAAAGATGGCAGATCTTCCTCCTGAGCACCTCAGTACATCTCCTCCATTCACATACGTAGGGTTAGATGTTTTTGGTCCATGGACAGTGGTCACTTGACGCACCAGAGGCGGTGTAGCAGAAAATAAAAGGTGGGCTATACTCTTCACATGTATGAGTACACGAGCAGTACACATAGAGGTCATAGACTCTATGAACACTGCCAGTTGCATCAATGCGCTGCGAAGGTTTTTTGCTGTGAGGGGACCAGCAAAACAGCTTAGATCAGACAGAGGAACCAACTTTATTGGAGCAAGTCAAGAACTGGGCATGCAATCAGCAAAAGAAAAACAGACACATCTTCTGAAATACCTCCATGAGAACGGCTGTACTTGGGAATTTAATCCTCCAAACACTTCCCACATGGGTGGAGCATGGGAACGCATGATTGGTGTAACCCGCAGGATTCTAGATGGTATGCTGTTGCAGAAGAAACACACTCACTTAACTCATGAGGTACTTTGCATTCTGATGGCAGAGGTCTCCGCAATCATAAATGCAAGACCTTTGGTTCCTGTCTCGGTAGATCCGTATTCCCCATGCATACTCACTCCAGCAACACTCTTAACCCAGAAACCTGGAGTACCTGTACCATTAGAGAGCTACACTGAAAAAGACCTCTTGAAATGTCAGTGGATGCAAGTGCAGGCATTGGCTAACAAATTCTGGAGCCGATGGAGAAAAGAATACATCAGTACACTCCAACCTCGACGCAAATGGCATGAGATTCGCCGAAGTTTGCATCCTGGAGATATTGTGCTGTTAAAGCAAATTCAGTTACTAAGGAACGACTGGCCATTGGGGTTAATTACATCTGTCTTTCCAAGCAATGACAGGAAGGTTCGCAAAGTAAAGGTTAGGACAACCTCAGGTGGTAACGTGAAATTATTCTTAAGGCCCATTTCTGATGTGATCTTACGCTAGCCAAGGAAGACTAAGTAGATTATACACAAACTGTTATAATGGCATTAATAATGCCAGGCGGGGAGTGTTCTGCCTCCTTCTAATGTGTATTTAAATGTATTAATATTATATTTTTCAAGAACCTTTAATGTTCTATATAAGTTTCATTTTTGCCTGCCACTACTGTGTAAGTCTTAATCTGAGGACTTTTATTTTGTGAACCGTGAGCCAGGTAATAGGAAATAGGAAGCAACGAACACATGGCGCAGCAAGTGCATGGCATGTCACGTATTAATTGATCCTTCTTCTGAATCCTATCGGAAGCATTGTCTGTAAGTTTATTTAATAATTAATATGTTTAGTTAAATGTGATAGGAGCGGTCCCCTGGTGGTCTGGTGGTTAAGATGCAGCGCTCTCATCGCTGCGACCCGGGTTCGATTCCTGGTCAGGGAACCATCACCAGCCGCTCTTAGTGCCGGTCCCAAGCCCGGATAAATTGGGGAGGGTTGCGTTAGGAAGGGCATCCAGCGTAAAACACGTGCCAAATCAAACATGTGGAGGATCCGCTGTGGCGACCCCTAACGGGAGAAGCCGAAAGAAAGTTTTTTTTTTTGTTAAATGTGATAGGACCAGATATGTTTTTGTTATTGCCAATTAGCATCACTTTGCTGCATTAAGGATGTTTCTAACTTTCTTTTGAGTTAGTGATTAATCTGTATACGGTTTGCTAATAACACTGATAAGTTTATTATTTTCATTATTGATTTTTTATACATTTCCTTCCTTTCATTTACAGTTTTACTCAGTTCAATGGCCGCTGAGTTTGTTTGTGTAAACCGCACATGGGACTAATAAAGGAGCAAGGTGCTCGTTTCCTGGCTCTTGAACAGAGTTTGGCTTGCTGTTGATTTATATTCCACGCTAGGAAAGCAAAACATATAAGGGGAACAGTAAAACTATAAAATAAATAAATAAAATAAAATAATTTGATGCCAGTAACACAGGTGCAGGAGCGTTGCTTCTACTAGAGGATGATCAGGGGATAGAACACCCTGTTTGTTACTTCTCAAAAAAGTTTTTTAAAACACTAGCTTAACAATAGCACGATTGGAGGAGTAAGCAGCACGGCTCTCTCGATAAGGAGCGACGCGCGCGCGCTCGGTAAGAAGTTGAAGCCGGGAGCGCCGCGCTCCCGATCATCGCATAACATTTAACAAAAAAATGCATATGTGCACTTACTAACAGCAGAGATTTACCAGTATACAACACAAACACCTGTAGTATCTGTAAGGTTTGATTTTTCCGCCAAGTTCTTCTGCGGCTGCACAGCGCCGGTCGACATAAATAGAATTTCTAATTTTTCCCACCTTGTGCTCGAGATATTAGGGTTCTGCGACATAAAAAAGACATAACCGATAAAAAATGCTAAGAAAAAGCGAGAATTTGGTGGTTCCACTTCAAAGATTTTGACTTAATAGGGTTGTTGAAGTAACCGAGGGTGAGATAACCAGGTTTCACTGTGTATATATAAAATACTTTTTCATTAAAAATTATATAAAAAATATTTTCATTTAAAACTATTATAAAAAATAATAATTGAACGTAATGGTGACATGACATCAAATTGGACTCAAATATGACTTATTCATAAAAATATGCTAGTTATTCTTAAAAAATTTTCTTTTATCTTTAAAAAAATCATAAAGTGCAGTTCTTAAAACAAAAAAGAAAATGTTACATGAGCTCATGCTGTCACAACAATATTAATTTTTTGTTTTTATTAAAGTATTAGTTATTCCTAAAATATAAATGCTTATATTTTTAAGAATAATTTAATTAAAATCCGTTAAAAAGTGCATTATGTGCATAAACATGTAACAGGACAAATAATGTTTTGACAAAAATATTCCTTTTTTTTCAAAAAATATTATAGGTATTATTAACATGCATGTATATATTTATATGCATAATTTCATAATAAATAAAACGCATGCAATGAATGAACGAAAAACGAAAATGATATGACAATGTTTTGAAAACATTTTTTTTTTCATAAAAAGCCATTTTTTAAAATATACGTTTTCACATTCATAATAAATTATTAAAATACTCTTAGAAACTGTAAAACGAATTGAACGAAAATAGTTCAGAAAGTAATCATAGTCATAATTTTTAAAAATCTGTTAAAGATACAAATCTAAGAAACAAATTCCATAAAATATTTTAAAACACATTATTGTGTGACATAAAGTCTAGATGAATTTACAAAGGTACCATATGGGGTGCAGAGCTGCATCCAAAATTCACGGATTGTCAGAACTCGCGGGGTTCACACTTCTAAGGCGCTGAAATTGCGATTCCGCAAGTCTCAGCCCTGTAGCACTAAAGAAAAACAGTTCTCACTCCCAACTCGTCACATATGGACGCTTGGTCAGGATCCCCTGTAGTCACATTTTGACGCACTGGGTATCCCTTTAGCGTCGTTTTTCAACGTGCAGGGATTCCCATAGACTTCTGTAGATCTCTGAACCGAAACCTGCGGCGTTGAATTTTGATTAATTATGGCAGGGCTACTCAATCCAGGTCATGGTTTCTTTTTTCCACATTTTCTATCTCTGAAACTGCCTCTTTCTCACCAACTACCATCATGTCTTCCCTCACCACGTTTATTTATTTATGTATTTATTTATTTATTTATTTATTTATTAATTTATAAGGATTTATTTATTTATGTATTTATTTATTCATTTATTTATTTATTTATTTATTAATAAATTCATCAGTGGCGCTGACGTCATTGTATGAGGAGCCCATGCTCCATTGCGATTTTCCACTTGGTAAGTAGAACAGTTCATTAATATAATTGGGAACAATCCCTACAATTTACTGAACAAAAACTGTTCAATCGGGTGAAGAAGTTGTGTTTAGAAGCTGTAGAAGTGAAAGGAAGCGATGCAGTAAATGACAGCAGACATTTCATATATGAAAATATAACTTGCTGCACCAAATGTGTAGTAGGCAGGCTAAGATAGCGATTTACATTCAAGTTTGTTTATTTGTTTTTCCACATTTAATCATGCAAGGAAATAAAGGAGATTGTATGATATTTGGAAATTGTGTGTTTGAAGTTACCAAACTGACAGTAGCACTTTAATACTTTAGCCATTTATTAATGTATAGATGAGGAACAGGGTTGCCAGATTGGTGTGTTTTCCAGTAATTGTTCACAAATCCACACAAAAAAATCTAGTAAATATTCAAATCTTAGCAATAACAATACAAATTAATGTTGACAATTAATTAATTATAAAAAAACAACAATACTGTGGAGCATCACATATTTACAATATAATAAAGCAAATTAGGTGTTTTTGTCTAAAGGTTGTAACTACGTTGTAAACTATTTTCCATGTCTGTCATTTGGCACATCAGAAATATCAAAATCCCACCTGTCTAATCTCATTTCATCCCACATAGTACAACTTAAAACCATCATAAACTGCCCAATCTGCCAACACTGATGAAGAAAATAATGGTCAAAATGTAAGGTATTCAATTCTGAATTCTAAATCTTTCTTTTTTCTCTCGTCAGGTCTTTCAGATTTGCCAGCTTCCAACATTATTCTTTTATTTTAAACCCCCTCACCACACACACACAAATTCCACACACACACACACACACACACACACACACACACACACACACACACACACACACACACAAAATAACAAAAGGCACTTTTACCAAGAGCCACGTCTGTCTTGTTAACCTGCTCTCTCTCTCTATCTCTCCTTCTCACTCTCCTTCTCTCTCTCTCTCTCTCTCTCTCTCTCTCTCTCTCTCTCTCTCTCTCTCCCTCTCACTCTCCCGCTCTCTCTCCCTCTCACTCTCTCTCTCTCTCTCTCTCCCTCTCCCTCTCCCTCTGGATTGTTTAGGAACTTATAAATGTATAAAACAAGGAATATGATGGAAACAATCAAACCAGAAGCACTGACTTTTAACATGAAAATAAATTGAATAAAATACAGCATTTGTGTAAAGAAGTATAAGCTTCACTAAATTATTGGTCTTGGTAAAATTTGTTTGAAGCAGTTTGTTCTGAGTGTGTTGTCAGTGGCTAACCAGCTTGTTTTTTTATAATCTGCTTCTACAGCAAGCACGTTTATTTGCTTTCCTCATCTATTTGACACCTTATAGACAGATAACTGCAAGCAATTGAACTGTCTACATTTGGGTTTCGGAAATAAAAAGTCTGCTAGTCCTCTCGACTAAATGTTAAACAGTGAGCTTGGACCATTTTACACTGGTAATAAGGGAGATCAAATTGTGGGACAAGTTGTAAATGTTCTAAATGTTGTTCTTTATTGTTTTTATGTGGTACAGCTGATCACATTTGGAAAACTGATCCTCACATCAGTGCTCCTGACACTAACTGTGAGGTGACCTTTTCTATATATATATATGAGCGTTCGTTGGTATCGGTTCTTTTCCCGGTGTGTGTGACGCGGTGCTCCGTATTTCTTCCTCCGAGGTGGGAGATCTTCAGAGAGCGCCCTCCGAGGTGAGCGCTCTCCCTCGAGGCTTTGGCTCTCGATGGTTTCGGCTGTTAGCTTTTAGCCGTGTGGCTATGCGCTCCCGGCTGCTAGCCGGCTGGGAGCAGCGCGCGGCAGTGAGCTGGTTGTGCGTTTCCTGCACTGTGTCACAGCCTCAGTGCCTCCCCTGATCTGCGCACCGAGGTGTCTGGGTCCTGGGAGGCCCGTGGCCGCGCGTGCTTTTCCGATGTTCTTTCGCTGTGCGCGAAGGTTATTGGAGCTGCGTGCCGCGGCTACGGGACGCTGTCGCTTGTGGTAGAGACGCTAGCTGGCTATCTCTCCCCGAGTGTTATGTCTGTGACGGCTATCGGTTTGCCTACGTAGCGCCGCTTGGCTCTGGTGGGTAGCGCCGCGCGGCGGGTCACGCTACGGGTTGGTTCCACACGATGAGTGTGTTGCAGGCATACCAGGCTGGCCTGCTATGGGGGATGATGCGAGCTTCCTTCTGAGCATCATGGTGTCCCTCCTGGCCTGACCTGGTGACGCTGTGGGTAAGGGCGGTTGCTGGCGGGTTCAGGAGACCGCAGTGGCGTTTCAGTGGTAGTTCCTCGCTGCTCCGATGGGGCTGCTCGGCGGCAGCCGCGCTCTGGTACGTCCAGGCACAGCGAGATAGCCCGGTGAGAGTGTTGCCACCCGACTCCGCAGGGCGGTCCTAGGGGCCCCTGGCGACTCTCTGGTCCCGAGGAGGGGCTGGACGGCCTGTGGGTCGTCCTCGCCTCTAGTGTACGGGCTGTGGTGCGTAAGCCTGATGGCTTGCGTCTTGGAGGGCGGTGCGCACCTCATGCTACGGTGCTCGTCCCTCCCTGGCACCACCGGGAGGCCGGTCTGTCGGCCCT
>MU551665.1:23720-243709 GCA_024362625.1 Silurus asotus
GGGTGTGTCCCGCCCTGGCGGGACCCGTGCAGGCTCTGGTCCTGGAACAGGAAGTGCGCACACTCCTGGGGAACGGGGCCACTGAGGTGGTTCCCCCCTCAGTTTGCGAGTCAGGCTGCTACTGCCCGTGCTTCGTTGTTCCGAAGAAGGACGGTGGGTTGCATCCCATTCTGGATCTCCACTACTTGGACCGCTCGCTTTGAGGCTCGGGTTCAGGTTTTCTCGTTTAGAGAGGTCGTGTCTCAGGTCAAGTCCGAGGACTGATTTGTCATACACTAGATCTGGAGGTTGCGTGCTTCCATGCAGCCGTCCTTCGCCGTGCGCGGGAGGTTCCTGGGGTTGCTTTGGGGCAAAGCTTCCCTATGTCGGTCCTTCCGTGCGGCCTTGCGCCCTCACCTCGTGCCTTCACAGAGTGCGTGAACTGACCCCGCTGCGGCTTTTGGGCATCTGCATTCTGTATTATGTCAACGATTGGTTGCTGTTGGCTCATTAGAGCACCCGGCGGTTCGGCATTGAGATGCTGTTCCCGCCTGCATGGAGGTACTGGGGTTCAGACTGAGACGCCGGGTAGTGTGTACTTTTCCCAGCGCGGAGGGCCACTTTCTCGGCGTGGTGTGGGACACGGCCGAGTTGCGGGCACGGTTGTCTCCCGCCCGGTTTGTAGTCATCCTCACTGCAGTCAGGAGGGTAGAGGCAGGCCACCTAGTCACTGTGAGGCAGTTCCAGAGGCTGCTGGGTCTCATGTCGGCAGCGTCCAGTGTATTTGCACTCGGCTTTCTCCGCATGTGGCCCCTCCGGTGGTGGCTCCGGGGCAGGAGGGTTTTCCCCCTGGGGGAGTCGGTATCGTCACATCAAGGTCTCACGGTGTGCCCTTTGAGCCTTGGTTGTATGGTGGAACCCTACGTTCTGTCTCGAGGCCCCGTTTTAGGAACTCTTTGTCGTCGCGTAACGCTAACGATGGTCCGCCCAAGGTCTGTGGAGTGGCCTCTTGTGGCACGTAGGTTGCCGGGAGGTGCTGTCGGTGTTGTTGGGGTTACAACACTTCCTCCCAGTCCTTAGAAATCGCTATGTGTTGGTCCGCTCAGACAATGCTGCGGTGGTCTCGTACATCGTCCACCGGGGGGGTCCTCCGGTCTCGCCCTTGTGAGCAATGGGCGCAGGGGGTCCTCCTGTGGTCCCGGGACCAACTCCTCTCATTTAGGGCCGGTTACATCCCGGGACGGTTGGATGTCTGAGCAATCGCCCTGTCGAGACAGTGGCTGCCGTGGGTCGGTCTAGGCAGAGGCTATGCCTTTACGCCTTTCCCCCGATTGCGCTGCTCTCGGGAGTTCTGGGAAAGTTTTGCCGGTAGGGAGTCTGTCTCCTCCGGGTAGCACCTTGTGGGCGGGCGGAACCCTGGTTCACCCCCGCCCGGTGTTGTGGAAACTGTCAGAAAGTTCAGGTTATAGGATCCAAGGCAGATGCAAAAGAAGCAGGGAAGAAAGGCTGTGCAGAGCTGAATCGGGAAGCCGATTCAGGGAGTCAATTCAGGGAGTCGATTCAGGGAGTCGATTCAGGGAGCCGATTCGCGCGGAGAGTGAGGATTCCGAACCGGAAACGGGAACGCGTTCAACACGAGCTGGAAACCGAAACGCGCGTTTAGCGGAGCCGAGTCGGAAACCGGAGCGCGTTTGGCGCGAGCAGAGCCGAGTCGGAAACCGGAGCGCGTCCAGCGCGAGCAGAGCAGAGCCGAGCCGGGAACCGGAGCGCGTTCAGCGCGAGCAGAGCAGAGCCGAACCGGAAACCGGAGCGCGTTTAGCGCGAGCCGAGCCGAGCCGGAAACCGGAGGACAGAATGAACAGGTCAGAAACAAACAAGAGAATATGCTGGAGAGTGATCAGGGCAAGCCTAAAGACAATCTGGCACTGTCTGGAGGATTCAGGCGTCCTTATAAGTGCCAGAAAATTGGACGCCATATCCGTGCAGCTGGTTGGGAGTGGGCGTTTCCTCGGTGATTGAGGCGGTAATGCCTGAAGTGCTCAAGCGGGCTGACAGTACCCCCCGTCCAGGGCGGCCCCGATAAAGCGGGAGGGGACCCAGGAGCATTCCTCAGGACCATAGCCCTCCCAATCCACGAGGTACTGGAGGCCCCGACCACGACGACGGGAGCGGAGCAGGCGGCGCACGGTGCAGGCAGGGCCCCCACTAACGACCCGGGCGGTGGAGGGGGTCTGGCGGAGGGCACGAGGGAGCAGGCCTGAACGGGTCGAACCCTAAAAACATGAAACGTAGGGTGGACCCGGAGCGCCCTGGGGAGCCTGAGCCGGAGGGCCACAGGATTGATGACCTTGGAAACAGGGAAGGGGCCGATGAAGCGCGGGGCAAGCTTCCGACAGGTCGCCTTCAGGGGAAGGTCCCGAGTAGAGAGCCACACTCGTTGCCCGGCACGGTAGCGGGGGGGGCTAGGTGCCGCCTACGGTTGGCCTCCTGGCAAAGCCTTATGCCATTCTTGAGCAGGGCTTCACGGGCCACTCTCCAGCCTCGACAGCAGCGTCGGAAGAAAAGGGTGGCAGAAGGAATGGCGGACCGGGGTTCCTGGTTGTAGAAAATTGGCGGCAGAAAACCGTGGACCACCTGGAAGGGCGCAAGTCCCGTGGCAGCAGTGGGAAGAGTGTTATGGGCATACTCAATCCATAAAAGTTTGTCTGACCAGGAGGAGGGTTCACGACTGCAAAGGAGGCGGAGACCGGTTTCAAGGTCCTGGTTGAGTCTCTCGGTTTGTCCGTTCGTCTGGGGGTGAAACCCAGATGAGAGGGTGGTCGAGGAGGCGGCAGAGGAGGCGGCAGAACTCCCTCCAAAACTGCGCTGAGAATTGGGGTCCGCGATCCGAGACGATATCTCTTGGGAAACCATGGAGGCGGAATATGTGCTGGAGGGCCAGCTTGGCTGTTTCCTTGGCAGATGGCAGCTTGGGTAGAGCGATGAAGTGGCCCATCTTAGAAAACCGATCAATGACCGTCATGACAACTGTGTTGCCACTGGAAATGGGCAGCCCGGTAACGAAGTCCATGGCGATGTGTGACCACGAGCATTTCGGAATAGGAAGGGGCCGAAGAAGACCTTGGGGGCGGCCACGAGGGTTTTTGTGTTGGGCACAGTCGGGGCAGGCTGCGACAAAGTCCCGGGTGTCCTTAACTACGGAAGGCCACCAGAAGCGTGCCTTGACCAGAGACAAGGTGCGTGGCTGACCGGGGTGACAGAAGAACAGGGAGTTGTGACACCATTGAAGAACTCCAGAGCGGAGACCCTCGGGGACGAACAGGAGACCAGTAGGGCAACCCTTGGGGACAGGGCCCCCGTCTTGGGCATTCTTGACACGCTCCTCCAAAGCGAGACTTAGGGTGTGGACCGACACAGACTTGGCAAGGATGGTCTCTGGGCATGGCTCCTCCTCCTTCAGGGCATGAACCCTAGAGAGCGCATCCGGCTTGACATTCCGGCTCCCAGGCCGGTACGAAAGAGAGAACCGGAAGCGGCCAAAGAAAAGGCCCCACCTAGCCTGTCGGGGGTTGAGCCGTTTAGCCGATTGAAGGTACTCAAGGTTGCAATGATCCGTCCAGACCAGAAAGGGGACCTCCGCACCCTCCAACCAATGGCGCCATTCCTCCAAGGCCAGTTTGACAGCCAGGAGCTAGAACGCCGAGGCCATAAGCGGCAAGGGATAACGGTTCCGGACAGTGATCGCGTTCAGACCCCGGTAGTCAATACATGGGCGTAGGGACTTATCCTTCTTTTCGACAAAGAAGAAACCCGCCCCAGCTGGGGAGGAGGATGCTCGGATGATACCTGCTGCCAGGGACTCCCGGATATACTGGTTCATGGCAGTCCTCTCCGGGGCTGATAACTGATACAGGCGCCCCCTAGGGGGACTGGCTCCGGGATGCAGTTCGATGGCACAGTCAAAGTGCCGGTGGGGAGGCAGGGAGGTAGCCAAGGCCTTACTGAACACGCGTGCAAGGCCATTATAGACCTCAGGAACCGATGCTAAATCAGAGTGCTCGGGAGTGACGGCCGGCAGTGGTTTGGGTGGAGGGAGAGCAAGGCAGTGGCCGAAGCAATGCACACCCCAATCAAGAATACACCCCGTCATCCAATCAACACGTGGGTTGTGCTTCTGAAGCCAAGGGACCCCGAGCATAATGGGGGCTTGGGGAGAGGAGATGACCAGGAAGGAAAGCCACTCCTGATGTCGTTCCCCCACTGACATGAGCAGAGGTTTAGTGCGGTGCGTGGCCCGGCCTAAAAGGCTGCCGTCCAGGGCTCTGATCAGCAGAGCTTCAGGTAGGGGTTCCATGGGAACCAGCAGTTGCTGGGCAAGCTTGAGGTTGATGAATTCGGCATCCGCCCCAGAGTCGACGAAGGCAGCTAATTCCGTGTCTCCGGGGCCAACCTGAAGGTGGGTTTGGAGGGAGCGGGGAAGGAATGGCTCGTTGGTGCTCCCTCCTTTACCGACGAGCCTTGCCTTTTACTGGGCAGGATACGGCCATGTGCCCTTTACCTCCGCAGTAGAGGCATAGACCTAAAGACAGACATTTCTCCTTCTCAGTGGGGGTCAGGTGGTGGCGTCCTATCTTCATGGCTTGCGGCGGAGAGAAAGAACGGGTGCCAGAACCCGAAACACGAGGTGGAGAACCGCTCGCAGTTGAAGGACTGCGGTTAAAGGTCTGAGCGGGGTAACCACGCTCCCGGCGGCGTTTCTTTATGCGCCGATCGATGCGTGTAGCCAGTGAGATCAGTGAATCCAGATCCTGGGGTGGATCACGTGCGGCAAGTTCGTCCTTAACAGCAGAGGAGAGGCCCTGGAGGAAAGTATCATAAAGGGCGATGCGATTCCATCCGCTGTCAGTGGCCTGGGTCCAGGACTCAGCCGCATACTCTGCAACAGATCGATGCCCCTGTGCGGCCGAGACCAGGGAGCGGGCGGCATCTTGGCGCGGCATAGACGTGCCAAAGACCTTCCGGAGTTCAGCAGAAAAGGCGGCGAACGATCTGCAGTTGGCTGATTGGCTTTCCCACTCCGCAGTGGCCCACCTTAGGGCTCGGCCTGACAGGAGGGAAATGACGTAGGCCACCTTGGAGCGCTCTGTGCCGAATTGGGAGGGCTGCATGCTGAAAATCAGGTCGCACTGCATAATAAACGATCGGCAGGAGTCAGGGTCGCCCGAAAACCGGGCTGGCTGTGCGAGCTGAGGCTCACGCATAGCTGAAGGGGCGGTAGGAGGAGCAGGGGCCTGCCGGGCTGGGGCAGCAGATGATGATGGCGGCGGAGCACCTGTGGTGAGTCGGTCACCAAAATGTGTGCGCAAAAATCCCATGATTTCCTGCACGCCAGTAGAGAGGTTGTATTTGTTGCTCCTGCGCCGCTTGTCGGCGAGACAAGGCCGTTAAAGTGGCGCTAGAGGCAGGTACATCCACGGGATCCATGTTGGCGAGATTGTTCTGTCAGAAAGTTCAGGTTATAGGATCCAAGGCAGATGCAAAAGAAGCAGGGAAGAAAGGCTGTGCAGAGCTGAATCGGGAAGCCGATTCAGGGAGTCGATTCAGGGAGTCGATTCAGGAAATCGATTCAGGGAGCCGATTCAGGGAGCTCATTCGCGCGGAGAGTGAGGATTCCGAACCGGAAACGGGAGCGAGTTCAGCGCGAGCCGGAAACCAAAACGCACGTTTAGCGTGAGCAGAGCCGAGTCGGAAACCGGAGCGCGTCCAGCGCGAGCAGAGCAGAGCTGAACCGGAAACCGGGGCGCGTTCAGTGCGAGCCGAGCCGAGCCGGAAACCGGAGGACAGAATGAACAGGTCAGAAACAAACAAAACAGAGAATACGCTGGAGAGTGATCAGGGCAAGCCTAAAGACAATCTGGCACTGTCTGGAGGATTCAGGCGTCCTTATAAGTGCCAGAAAATTAGACGCCATATCCGTGCAGCTGGTTGGGAGTGGGCGTTTCCTCTGTGATTGAGGCGGTAATGCCTGAAGTGCTCAAGCGGGCTGACAGAAACACGGTTTGTAGCGGCTGTTCTCTCTACCGAGGTAGTAGAGGCCCCTCTCCACTCCAGAGCTCCCTCCATGAGGATGTCATACGCCGCACGATGGTGACTGTTCGCGTCACTGTGTGAGCACCGTGCCTTGGACCCAGATGACTGCCCGGTCGGTTCAGTCCTGGTGTTTTTGCAGGTACAGTTTGCCGCAGGGTTAACCCCGTAGACCGTGAGGGTTTCGGTGTTCGCTGGGTAGGTCCCATATGGGGACACGTTTCCTTCGCGGCGCCCGGAGGCTGTGGCCCGGGACGCGACTCGGAGTGCCTGTCTGGGGCTTGGCAGTTGCCTCGTCCCACCTGGAGTTGCCCCCTGGCATTGCCAGAGTGTTCTTACACGAGACCGGGTGCTCCCACACAATGTGTCGTGTTACAGGCATTCTGCCCTCCTCTGTTATAGCCCCCGACCGGGGGTTACGGGACCCGGCTGTGTCCAGTGCGAGCACTGGGTGCTTATCTCCACAGGACGAGTCCATGGAGGTGGTTGTTGCAGTTGTTCGGCTGCGAGTCCTGGTCCCCGCTCCGAGTGTGGCAGCCTCTGCGGCCAGGTACACATGGTGTCACTCCGGGACGTCTGTGACGCTGCGGGTTGGTCCACCCCGCTGGCCTTTGTCAGGTTCTATGGCCTCGACCTCGGAGCCACCCCTGGCTCCTCTGTCCTGCGTGCTGGTGCCGAGGCCCTCACTCTTTGGCAGGGTCTGGTCAGTGTGGCGTGATTGGACACTCGTTCCCATAGCGTTTCGACGCAGCTTGAGTTCCTGAAGGGGAACGTCTCTAGGTTACGACCGTAACCCTAGTTCCCCGAAGGAACGAGACGCTGCGTCTCCGTGCCACACTCCCTGCATCCCTGCGGCGCTTACCTTCACTCTTTGCAGAAGCTAATGTCGCTACCACCGCACAGCCATCTTGTAGCTTCCTCGTTTATGCAACGTCGCCTGTCTATGACGTCACGGCTTGCCTATTGGCTAGATTTCACACGTGGTTCAGAGCGTGGTCATGCAGGGGGCGTTCCCATAGCGTTTCGACGCAGCGTCTCGTTCCTTCGGGGAACTAGGGTTACGGTCGTAACCTAGAGACGTTATCCAAGTTGATGGTGAATATACTACTTGTGACTTGGCTGGAATTTTCTTTTTTAATTAACCCTGTATTTTGAAGATTTGTTTGTTTTTATACTATCTAAAATTTATTGTCATTTCAGACCACGAAAGCTCTGCAAAGCCAGTTGCAAAACCTAGAGTGCATGAAGGTCGACCTGACAGTGACAGTGAGCCAATTGGAAGACTGGATGTAAAGGAGTGGGCAGACGGTGAGAAAATGACTAGTGTGTGTCTATACTGTTTATATTTATGTTACTAGTAAAACATTTAGTTGTAATTAATTGTAATTGTTACTCTTGTTGTAGTTTCTTCTCAGCAACAACAACAACCACCACAAGTGATGTTGATGCTTTGGCCAGCAGAATTGGTGCTGGTGGCGAGTATCAAGAGGCATTCCCAGCGTCTCTATAAAGATACAGATGGCAACAAAGGTCATGCCAGGATCCCCCCGCAAGATCAGGGAAGAGAAGGGGATCCTGACATCAGTTGTGGAGAAATACAACATAATTGTTTCAAAAACAGAAAGTCTGTGCTTGGAAACCATTTTGTCTGGTGAGACAGCTTGGCCATGGCAGCTACCACACAGTGGTATGTACACTAGTCTTCTGACAATTCTTTTACATAATGAATAATAATAATAAAACATAATTATGTTTTACAAACATAAGCTGCCCCAAAAATATGACTAGTGCATATTCCTATAACTACATAGGACATGTCCTGTCTAATCATTAAAGTAAAAAGCCCCAACACACATACACAACAATGATGATTGTTTATAAGGTTTCTAATGGAGGCTTAATGTTATTTTGTTCTTCTTTTTAAGATTCGCAATGTGGCGTAAGTGAAGAAGGTTTGAAAGGTCCGCAGAGCATCATCCACAGAAAGCAATGTAAAATCAGAGATATGAGGGTACAAGCAAGAGGCTGTTGCCTGCATGTTTTGTCTGGAGCAGAGAACATCAACTTTTTAAACAAATCGTCAGCTGATGACTATGACAGTGACAGTGACTTTGAAAATTCTGATATGGAACTGTAATGAAAAAACTTTTTTTTTCTTGACAGTAAACCAGTGACCTTAACCCTGAATCTAAAGTATGTAAAAAATTTCTTTTTTGTCATTTCATAAATATAACCAAAGTGTAGTCTCTTTTTTCACATACATAGAAATACAACCAGTCAGTGATGAAAATGAAGTGTGTTATTGTAAGGCTAAGTACTGTACTGTACTAAAGTATAGATTTCAGGTACTTGTACTCTAGATGATTTGTTACTTCTTATGGCTCTTTGTAGTTGTAAAGTATTAGGCTGCAAAATACTTTTTACTGAGCTTATAAAATACAACATTTTGGTATGAATAAAACTACTCAGTAGTTTACACATATAGAATAAATACAGCCAAAAGAATTAGTTTATATACAAAGAAAAAAAATATTTGCCAACAAAGATTTATAGCTCGTTAGATATGTAACTTTAAAAAAATAAATAAATTAGAGACAGTTGTCTATACAAAATAGTTGAAAATGACCTCCACCAACTACAACACTAAATAATAATCAAGTTTAATGAGAAATTCAATTCATATTGGAAATATGAAGAATTCAGGTGCAAAAGCCTCTAATCCATATACAATTTTTTTTTATAAAATGAGCATTTTTCTTAGGTGCCAATGTTTATGTTCAGTTTATTCACAAAAATGAGAAAATGCCCATTTCAGACGAAAAATTTAAACACCACTTACAGGCTTTTGCATCTAAAAACTTCAAATGAAATTTTAGGTCTTCATCCCTGGGCTGAGGAAAAACAACTGGCCACATGCCTGTGCTCTAGATTAGGGTTATAACAGTTGAAACCTGTTTATATACATGGAATAAACAAATTATAATAAGGACATAGACAAGCAAGACAAAGAAATCTATTATGATAAGGAGGAATCCTTATTTCCCAACACTAAATGCAAGTTCATTTATTGCTGTTTTGCTATTCAGGTGTTCCAATTATGCAGACTGCTTTTAGGAACATTTGTGAAGGAATATGTTGTGTAGCTCAGTGAATTCCAGCATGGTACCGTGACAGGATGCCACCTGTGCAATAAGTTCAGTCGTGAAATTTCCTCACTACTAAATATTCCCCAGTAAACTGTTAAAGGTGTTATAACAAAGTTGAAGCGATTGGGAACGATAGCAACTCAGCCACGAAGTGATAGAACATGTAAAACCACAGAGCGGGTCAGAGGATGCTGAGACACATAGTGCACAGAAGTCATCAACTTTCTGCAAGGTCAGTAGCTACAGTCCTCCACACTTCATGTGGCCTTCAGATTAGCTCAAGAACAGTGCACAGAGAGCTTCATGGTCGAGCAGCTGCATCCAAGCCTTACATCAGCAAGTGCAATGCAAAGCATAGGATGCAGTGGTGTAAAGCATGCCACCACTGGACTCTAGAGCAGTGAAGACTTGTTCTCTGGAGTGACTAATTATGCTTCACTGTTTGGGGGTTGCCAGGGAAACAGTACTTGTCTGATTGCATTGTGCCAAGTGTAAAGTTTTGTGGAGGGGGATTAATATTTGGGGTTGTTTTTAAGTATTTTGCCTTGGCCCCTTAGCTCCAGTGAAAGAAACACTTAATGCTTCAGGACATTTTGGACAGTTTAATGCTACCTACTTTGTCAGAACAGATTGTGGACGGCCCGTTCCTGTTCCAACATGACTGAGCACAAGTGCAGAATGCAAGATCTACAAAGACATGGATGAGTGAGTTTAGTGTGGAAGAACTCGACTGTCCTGCACAAGAGTTCTGACTTCAACCCGATAGAACACATTTGAGATAAATTAGATCAGAGACTGTAATCCAGGCCTTCTTGTCCAACATCAGTGTCTGACCTTACCAATGCTTCTGAAAAATAGTCAAAAATTCTCATGAACACACTCTTAAATCTTGTGAAAAGCCTTCCCAGAAGAGTTCAAAGTTATGAAGAACTTTCCAGAAGAGCCCAAAGTTTGGGCCAACATCAAATTAAATCCTATAGATTAGGAATCGGCAAGTTCATTTGCATGTGAAGGCAGACGAGTGAATGCTTTTGAATATAGCGTATATAAACAGTTTGTAAAAATAAACAAAGTGTTTTAAAAAGTGTTCTAAGTAAAAATGCCACATTTTAACCTGTATCTCAAATATATTAAAGGTTTGCACAATGAACATATTTAAATATGTATTTGTTCATTGACCTTAGTGTTTACTTCATTTAATTACTAGATTTTACAACTACATTACCCATAAGCCTTTAGCACTCTATCAATGGGACGTGAAAACATGGTGCTGTATTTTGTAGTTCATTTAAATTGTATACTTGTGCTGTAGTGTTACGGTTAGGATCTCCGTAAATCGTGAATTTCTTGTACCATAGCAATACCTCATTGTTCAGTGACAGTATTAGTGAACTCATAATGACAGTAAAAGAGTTTGCAACATGAAGCACCTTTTATTTTTGCCTAAAAGTTAATCCAGCCACACCCCGTCAAAATCAACGTCCCACTTAATTGTCCAAATATAGTAATTACAGGATCTACCGGTTTCAGGTGGGTTTTAACAGGTCAGGTTTATTTCTTTTCATTAAAAATACAATTTAACAGATATATATTTCTATCTGGAGATAACCTTATGTAGATTAGATTATTGATTAGTGAATCTTTTTTTCTAAAACAATGGCCTATTAATTTTCATGGTATGAACAGCTGTATACGGTGACAGCTGTATACAGTATGAGTATGAGTAATATATATATATATATATATATATATTTATATATATATATATATTTTTTTTTTTTTTACAACAAATGATACTTAACTAGATACTTAAATACATTCATCATAAAATTGTATGCAAATAAGGCAATCAGTTTTGGTAAAATATGCAAATTTTAAAAACCATTCTTATTATTAAACATATTCTATTTTAGGCTAAATGAAAATAAATATGTAAATGGGAAATATGTAACACTAAATATATATATTTTTTTATATTTTGGTATTTATTCATGCATGGCAGTGTGTATGCACTCTTTTAGTATTTTTTTGTTGTCATTTTATACACCTTTTTGGAGACTCGGGCAAAAAATGCTGGAACTCGCTGGCAGGCTCCCAGGTGTCATCCAAGTTTTGCCACTGCAAAGTATCATAAGTGCACGTTTTGGAACACAGAAAAAAAAAAATCATAATTATCAATCTCGATTTCAATTATTTTTTTTTTTATATTTGTTAAAGTAACAGTCTTGGATTAGCTGAAAAGGGCTATGACTTGCAGAATACTGAATAAATGTAGAAATGTAGATTTCAGCATGTTTTCATGTTGCATTCCATGCAGATCTATAAGTTGTACAGACACAGGGATAAGGATAGTGACTGCATCTTGCACCCATTTCTAATCATCATTGGTCTCATCATTGGTCTCCTGTTCTTCATATTTAATAATTGTGTATAATCCATTGTGTCCACTTCAATCAAAACATTTTGGGCTCTTGCTAATAACTACATATATTAATCCACACCAGGAGGTAGATCATTCTCCCATTTGTATCCAAAATAATTAAATAATATTTTAAGAATTTTCAATCTCAGTCTTCGGGTTTTAGTACAGTCTACTGACCTTAGTTAGCTTTGTCTGAGAGCAAATTTATTAATAGTGTGGATTAAAGTACACCACTGCCAAAAAACTTCCCTTTTCTTCCCTTCTTCACATATGGCCCCTCCTGACTCAAGGACTGGAAGGTGGAAGATGGAGTAGTTGGAGAACAAGACTGTGGAAGGGAGAGATCTCCGACTCCAAAATGGAACAATGCACTGCTCCTGACTGGGGCTTTTGTGCTGCTTTTTTATCGGGATGTCATTGTCCAGCTGCTGTGCTGTGGAGGTTGCTTTAATACAAGTTTACATTAATTTCATATCTGTACTTATTAACAAAGAAACATGCATTTTAAATACTAATTATTATTTCTGAACAAAAATCTTGCTCCTACCCTTAGTCAAGATAATTGACAAGGGTTTATTGATAAATAATCAAGGGTTTATTGTTTGCCAATAAATAAAATAGGCTTGTAACCCACTGCCTCAAGCTTCCGCACCTGAAATGAACAAAAACAGTTAAGCATTACATTAGTTAAACCCACTGCATTATCAAGTGCATTCATTCTGTATAAAGCAATTTTATTTTAAGGTCATTCAATGGAGGGCAATGCAAAAAATAGGGGCCTTAATCAGTTTCAAAAAGTTTATTATTTGAGAAAAGAGAACATTTGACTTTTAAATTTTTACCATTGCCAACACAACTGATTCAGTATTAACCTATTGTTTCTCTTTAACACAACATAAACATAAAGATAAGTTTTATTTCATACAAAGAAGAGTTAAATGGGTTTATGAAGGCCAAATCATACTGGTACTAGACTATAATAATCACTATATGACAAACATAGGTACTTTAAATAACAAGTGAAAAACTAGCATTTTTACTTACTGCAATACGGGCAGAATCCAGCATTTCTGCTTTTCATGACAGACTGTCCCCACTGTCTTTCCAGTGACACCACTTTGTCTTTTATTTTTTGTTTAGTGGACAGACTTTCAAAGCAGACATGACATGTTTTCCTGCTTGCCTGATTGGGAGTCTGGCAAGATGGACAGGGCCTGAATTTTGGCCTAGTCATAATTTGACAAGAAATATACAGAAAGATAGACATCTGATAACATCAACAGTTGTAAACAGTGAGAGAGAGAGAGAGGGAGAGAGAGAGAGAGAGAAAGCAGGTTAACAAGACAGACGTGGCTCTTTAAAGTGCCTTTTGCTAGTGTGTGTGTGTGTGTGTGTGTGTGTGTGTGTGTGTGTTTGGTAAGGGGATTAAAATAAAAGAGGAATGTTCGAAGCTGGCAAATCTGAAGGACCTGATAAGAAAAAAAAAAAAGATTTAGAATTCAGAATTTAACACCTTACATTTTTACCAATTTTTTCTTCATCAGCGTTGGCAGATGACCTACACCCTAACCCTAAATGACCTACACCAGGGGTCAATGTGAAAAAACAAATAAACAAACTTGACTGTAAATCGCTATCTTAGCCTGCCTACTATGCATTTGGTGCAGCAAGTTATAATTTTATAATGTCTGCTGTGATTTTCTGCATCACAAAACTGCTTTCTTTCACTTCTACAGCTTCTAAACACAACTTCTTCACTCAATTGAACAGTTTTTCTTCAGTAAATTGTAGGGATTGTTCCCAATTATATTAATGAACTGTTCTACTTACCAAGTGGAAAATCGCAATGGAGCATGGGATCCTCATACAAGTTCATAGTTCATAACACAAAACGGACTGCAGTTTGATTCCCCAACACGTCAAATTTCAACGCCGCATGTTTCGGTTCAGAGATCTACAGAAGTCTATGGGAATCCCTGCACGTTGAAAAACGACGCTAAAGGGATACCCAGTGCGTCAAAATGTGACTACAGGGGATCCTGACCATATGTGACGAGTTGGGAGTGAGAACGTGTTGGTTTTTCCAACCATTGCTAATGTGCACGTACAACATGCACTTGATCACGATTATTTTAAATTTTTATGATGGAATACGTAATATCAAATCATATATTGACAAAAATATTACTTTTTTTCCAATAAATATTATAGTTATTATGAAAATATACATTTTCATATTTATAATCATAATTTCATGAAAAACTGTTCAAATAAGTGAGTTTGTCCCTGATGAGCAAGCCGGTGGCGACTGTGGCAAGGAAAAACTCCCCGAGATGGCATAAGGAAGAAACCTTGAGAGGAACCAGACTCAAGAGGTAACCCATCCTCATCTGAGTTGCACCGAATGTCTATTTGTAGCAGATATATGATGTTGCAGGGTACAGCGATGATCAGAAGTAGTCCTGAGTCGAAGTAGCAGACTGTTTATATTAACTACAGTCCAATCTATCCTCAAAGCTCCCGTTCTTACTCCGGAATTTCATGGAACCACCCAAGGCGTTGATGAGAAACCATCCCAAGCTGCACAGAGTGGCCTCCAGTCGAAGAGAACACTATCCAGAGGCAGGCCTGGACGAAGTGTGACGAATGTTCATTGTTAAAAGCGCTATACAAATAAAAATAAATATAAAATAAATAAATTAAGTGGGAAGGTCCACGGAGGGAAGAGGGGCAGGAACGGTGGTCACTGGAGCCTCAGAAGCATGTTTAACTCGATCGAGAGAGAGAGTTTTGTAAAACCATTACAAAAGGCAATATGTGGATAAAAAGCTGACATAACAAACCATATTGGACTTTTTTTTTTTTTTTTTTTAAATATGATAGTTATTCTTAATTTTTTTTTTTTTTTTCATCATAAGCAGAATTTTATAAAAATTCATTAAAAAGTGCAATTCTTAAAACAGAAAAAGTTACATTTTTTTTTCTTTGCTGCAGTAACAGAGAAATGTCCCAAATTTAAGATAAGATAAAATAAACCTTTATTCGTCCCACAGTGGGGAAATTTCTTTGTTCCGTTCTCTCTGGACAGTTTTCAGCTCTTCCTTGTTTCCTGATTTGAAAACCCTCTTCTTCTCTTTAAGGAGAGTCTTTATATCAGGGTTAATCCACAGTTTGTTGTTGCGAAAACACCGTACAGTTCTGGTGAGTATAGTATTCTCCACACAGAAGTTGATGTAATCAGTAATACAGTCTGTTAAACTGTCAATATCCTCCCCATGTGGATTGCACAATTCCTCACACATAGTTGTTTCAAAACAGTCGTTCAGAGCCTCATTGGTCTCATCAGACCATGTCGTCACTGTGCGGGAGGTAGCTGATTGCCTGCATACAAGGGGTTTGTACACAGGTAGAACGCCACTTGGGGGCGTAATAAATGCTAATAAAGGTATATCTCATCCTATCATGCTGTCAACAATATTCCTTTTTTTTTTTTTTTTTTTTTAAATGAGGTGTACACAGTCTGTTTAAATATGATATTTTTTAAACATGAATCTTTTTATTTTTCTAAGATTCATTTAAAATATGATATCCTTAAAATATTAATTGTAATATTCAGAAGCAAAATTTCATTAAAAAAACATTAAAAACATACAATTCTTTAAAATGAAAAACGAAAACAGTGACATGACAAATTATCTTTTGATAGCATTACATTGTATAATTATAAAATGAGTTATTCTAGAAATATTTAAATTTCATATTCAAATTAATGATTTCATCAAAACTGTAAAAAAAAGTGATATTCTTTAAAATGAAAAACAAATCGTGTTTACAGCACTTACTTTTTAAGCATACATGATATTCTTAAAATATTAATTTTTATATTCGGAAGCATAATTTCATTAAAAAAACATTTAAAAGTAAAAAACATTAAGTAAAAGGTGACAAAGACAAATCACATTTTCACAAAAAAAAACTTTGTGCATTTTTATATTAATACGCAGAATTTCCTTTAAAACCAATTAAAAAGTGCAATTAATTAGAAATTAAAAACAAATGACAAATCATGCTTTGATATTACAGTTTTTTTATATATAAAATGAGCTTTATATTCATATAAATCAATTCATTAAAAACATTTAGAGTGCAATTTTTTTTAAACGTGAAACAAAAAATTTACACAACAATTCATGTGTTTACAAGATTACCTTTTCCGTAAAAATATTATAGTTATACTTATTATGATTTTTCATATGTAAAAGAATCTGTTCTTTAAAAACTGTTGAAGAGTTAAATAAATTAGGGTAAAGGCGACAAGACAGATCAAATTTTCAAAAATTTTTTTTTTTTTTTTCAAAAAACTATTTTTTTTTTTAAATGAATTTTATGTTCATAAGCAGAATTTCCTTAAAACCATTTAAAAGTGCAATTCATTAAAATAAAAAACGAAATCAGTGACATGACAAAATGAAATACATTTTTATTACAAAATGAGTTATACTATAAATGTTTTTTATATTCATTAAAAAATCATTTCATTGAAAACCATTAAAAAGTACAATTCTTTAAAAAGTAAAGCGAAAAAATTTACACAACAAATCATGTTTATAGCACTATTACTTGTTAAGTATAAATCATCTTCTTCTTTCAGCTGCTCCCATTAGGGGTCGCCACAGCGGATCATCCATCTCCATACCACTCTGTCCTCTACATCTGCCTCTTTCACACCAACTACCCCATGTCTTCCCTCACCACATCTATAAACCTCCTCCTTGGCCTTCCTCTTTTCCTCCTTCCTGGTGGCTCCATCCTCAGCATTCTTCTACCAGTATAACTCATGTCCCTCCTCTGCACATGTCCAAACATCTCAATCTCACCTCCCTAACTTTGTTACCAAAACATCCTACATGGGCTGTCCCTTTAATAAACTTGCAGGTCTTACCACAGTCCTATAAACTTTCCTTTCATTCTTGCAGATACCCTACTATCACAAATCACTCCTGTCACTCTTCTTCACCCACCCCACCCTGCCGGGACCCTTTTTTTTGTTTCCCTAACACTCTCCATTACTTTGCACTGTTGACCCCAGGTACCTGAACTCCTCCACCTTCTACACCTCTTCTCCCTGCAACCGCACCACTCCACTGCCCTCCCTTTTAATTACGCACATGTACTCTGTCTTACTCCTAATGACTTTCATTCCCCTTCTTTCCAGCACATATCTCCACTTCTCCAGGCTCTTCTTAACCTGCTCACTACTCTCACCACAAATCACAATATCATCTGCAAACAGGGAGACTCCTGTATGACCTCGTCCGTCAACCTGTCCATTACCACTCCAAACAGGAAAGGGCTCAGGGCCGATCCTTGATGCAGTCCAACCTTCACCCTAAACCAGACTGTCTTTCCTACTGCACACTTCACTGCTGTCATACATGTCCTGCACCACCCTCACATACTTTATCACACCAGACTTCCTCATACAATACCACAACTCCTCTCTTGGCACTCTGTCGTACGCTTTCTCTAAATCCACAAATACACAAGGGAACTTTTTTAAGTATAAATGATATTCTTAAAATATAAATATATATCTAAAAAATGATTTTTCATATTCAAAAGCATAATTTCATTACAAAACATTTAAAAGTGAAATCCATGAAGGTAAAGGTGACAATACAAATCATATTTTTACAAAAAAAAACATTTTTTAAATATGAATTTTTATATTCATTAGCAGAATTTCCCTAAAAAACATTAAAAAGTCAAATTTATTAAAATTACAAACGATATCAGTGACATGACAAATCATGTTTTAACAGCATACATTTTTTAATTATAAAATGATAGTTATTGTATAAATACAGATTTTTTTATTCATATTAATCATTTAATTAAATACAGTTAAAATGTGCAATTCTTTAAAACCTAAAATGAAAAACTTACATGACAAATCATGTGTTTATAACAATATTACTTTTTACATAAAAATATGAGTAATTCTAAAAATATGATTTTTTATATTTAAAAACATCATTTAATTAAAAACCATTAAAAAGTAAAATACATGAAGGAAAATGTGACAAAACAAATCATATTTTTACAGAAATTTTTTTTTTCCATAAACAAATTATAAAAAAAATATTTATATTCATAAGCATAATTTCCTTAAAAACCATCAAAAAATGAATTTAATTAAAACAAAAATCTAAAAAAGTTACATAAATCATGTTTTCATTATATTACTTTTTACAAAAAAATATATTTATTCTTAAAATATTTTTATATTCATAAAATTATTTCATTAAAATACGTTTAAATGTGCAATACGTGAAGGAAAAGGTGACATGACAAATCATTTTCTCAAGAAAATGAGCTTTATCAATAAAATATATATTTTTTAAGGGAAGTATGGCTCGAGACGCAGCGTCTCGTTACCTCAGGGAACTAGGGTTACATCCGTAACCTAGAGACATTCCCTTTCAGGAATTTGAGCTGCGTCAAAACGCTTTGGAAACGAGTATGCCATCGAACCATATTGACCAGTCCCTGCCTAGAGTGTCTGGGCAACACCAGCATGCAGGACAGAGGAGCCCGGTGTGGCTCTGATGTCAAGGTCATAGAACCTGACAAATGTCAAAGGTGTGGACTAACCCGCAGCGTTGAATATGTCCTGCAGGGGCACCCCCATGGACCAAGCCATAGAGGCCGCCATTCTCTGGGTCGAATGAGCCTTGACTTCCCACAGATTGGAAAGACCAGAGGACTCATAACCAACCGAAATCTCATCCACCATCCGTATACTGAGAGTCTGCATAATGAGGACCATAGCAAGCAACCAGTTGCTCTGACCTGTTGTATCTCCTTTTGAGTTACGTATCAAATGCTCGCACTAGACACAGTCGATCATGCTTTTCCTGGTCCGGAACTAGAAAGAGAGGAGGGAAGAATGCCTGCAACACAATAGGTCGTGAGGGAGCCGTAGGGATCTCAGGTACATACCCATCTCTAGGGTAGAGAAATGCACTGGCCATGCCAGAGGTAAACTCAAGGAGAGACAGGGCCACAGACAGGGCCAGAAGGTTCCCATTCTCTCTAAGGGAGAATCGCCAAAAGGAAGGCTGTCTTAACTGACAGGTATCCAAGGGCCAACTCGGCAAAAGGCACGAAGGGGGGCTCAGATAGAGCCGCAAACATGACGGCCAAATCCCACACAGGCACTCTGGATCGTAGGGTTCCCCCAGTCTGCGAGAGGAGATTCTCCCCTGGGAGGAATTCCCCAAGATGGTCCCTTGAGGAGGGACAGCAGGTCCACAAACCACGGTCTGCCGGCCACTCCATTTTGGCGTATTGCCTCCAGAACTCCCAGGAGCAGCGCAATTGGAGGGAAGGCATACAGACGAAACCTCAGCCAAGCCTTCACCATGGTGTCCAGCCCCAGTCGAGACAGTGCAAGGTCTCCCGTGTCGCAAACGGATATATCTGGGTTCTGCAATATCTCTGCTCCACCACCTCAGGTTGGAGCCCATTCCCCGGGCCTCGGCCCTTGCCTCCAAAGGGCGTCTGCTCTTCAATTCAACCGGCCCGGGATGTGAACGGCGCTCAGTGAGAGAAGTTTCCCTTGGGGCCACAAGAAGATCCGGTGTGCCAGCCTGTACAGAGGGGCAAAATAGAAGACCCCCTGGCGGTTGATGTATGAAACCACCAATGTGTTGTCCACACAGACTAGCTTGTGGTGACCACTTAGATCGAGGTGTTCAAGTGCCATAGCACAGCCATCATCTCCAGGCAGTCTATGTGCCATGAACGATGTAGTTAGTCACACTGACCTTGGGCAGAGCGGCCACTCATGACCGCTCACATCCCCATGAGGTCCATCATTATATGAGAAGGCGCTTCCAGGACGAGGCCTTAAGACATGAACTGTGTTCCCTCCATATATATCTAAAGAGCTTGCCTCGAAACCTTGATAGTACGGAGTAGGCTCCCCCCTTGGGAGAACCTTTTGTCTCTGTGCGGGGCCTTATATGGGCAGAGGCCAAGTAAGAGCAGTTGGACACTACCGCCATGAGACCCAGCAGCTCTGGAACTGCTTCAGAGTTAGTGGTTGGCCTTTTCCCACTCTCCCGACCACTGTAAAAATGGCCGCGATCTGGGCAGGAGAAATTCTCTCCACAACACAGCTGAGTCCCACACCATGCCCAAGAAGGTAGCTCTCTGCAACGGAGAAAGCACACTCTTCCCTGCGTTCAGTCTTAACCCCCAGCTCCTTTATGCAGGCAAGAACGGCATCTCGACGCCGGATTGCCTGAATCTCTGACCGAGCTTGTAAAGGCGTGGGAAGAGAGTCCCAGTCCGAAGGATAGCTATGTGTAGATCTATTGTGACAAACCAGTCCACGGGCTTGTTCGGTTACATGACCTCTTGAGGGTAAACATCCTGAACCAGAGTCTCATGAGTGAGCGTCGACCCAGTATCGGCCTCAATCCATCGTTCTTCTTCAGGACGATGAAGTACTGGCTGTATTAGGCTGACTCTATGACCAAGTGGGGGTACCACCTCAATGGCCCCTCCCCTTAGGAGGGTGTGCACCTACCGTGGCGGAGCTAACAGCCTGGCCTCCTGGTGGTGACAAGTAAGAACGCACACCACGCAAGGTGCAGACCATCCCCCTTAGACCGTCCCCCTCCTCGGAGACCGCTCACCAGGAGAGCATAGCCGCACGGCTAAAAATGCCATCAACTAGCCGACTAAGTATGCCCATAAGCTAAGCAAAGCAAAGCAAAGCTTGCCTCTAAAAGCGCTCTCCGGGAACGCATAGCCGCAAGGCTAAAAATTGATGACGTCACGAGGTGCCTATTGGCCGGATTTTACAATTGATTCAGAGCATGGACAATGCGGGGCGTTCACAAATTTTGAAACTCGCGTCTTAGAACGTGACAAACGCAAGTTCCAAAAATCTGTGAATTTTGGACGTATCCCCGCAGCCCATATTGTACCTTTGTAAATTGTAAAAAAAAAAAATGTTTTTATACAAATATGATTATTAAAATATAAATGTTTATATTCATAGGCATTATTTCATCCCAAATGTTAAAAACTGCAATACGTGTACTTTTCACAATACATATTTTACCAAATATATAAGTTGTTTCATAAAATTATGATTATTCTTGAAATATAAATTTTTATATTCATAATAATAATTTCCTCAAAATCCGTTCAAAAGTGCAATTATTTTTTTTAAAAAGCGCTAAAAGTTTAACAGTATTGCTTTTTTTTAATAATAAATGATATTTATTCTTACAATATGAGCTTTTATATTCATACCAATAATTTTTGTCAAAAACGTTAAACAGTGCATTACATTAAAACAAAAACCAAAAAAAAAGTGACATTACAAATCAAGTTTTGATAACAATATTACTTTTCATATAAAAAATATGATTTTTATTCTTAAAATAGAATTTTTCATATTAATTTTTGGACAAAAATTTTATTCTCAAAAAAATTTTATTCTTTAAGTTTAAATTTTCATATTCAGAAGCATAATTTGATTACGATAAAAAATGTTTGAAACGATAAAACATACTTTAAAATGAAATATGAAAAAAAGTGACGACGTTTTGATAATTTACATTTTTTCATAAAAATGTGATCTTATTCATTACTTTTATCATTATAAAATGGTAGTTATTCTATGAATATTAGTTTTCTTATTCATATTGATTAATTCATTAAAAACTGTTAAAAAGTGCAATTCTTTAAAACGTATAAAAAATTATTGTTTTTCAAAAAAATATTTTTTAAATATGAATCATATTCATAAGCAGAATTTCCTTAAAAACATTAAAAAGAGCAATTCATTCATTCATTCATTCATTTATTCATTTAAACGAAATCAGTGACATGACCAATCAACATTTGATAAAAAAAATTTATTATAAAATAAGTTATACTTTAAATATGAATTTTTATATTCATAATAATCATTAAAAAACATTAAGTAGTAAAATGTATTAAAATAAAAAACATGACTTTTTTCCAATAAATTTTACGATTATGAAAATATGAATTTTCATATTCATAATCATAATTTAAATAAAAAACTGTTCTAAACTGTAAAAAGTGAATAAATATGCTTTAACACCTTCACCACAGCAGATGTCTGTACAGAGCTCACAACATTATCAAGGACTCTTCACATCCCAGTCATAAACTGTTTAACCTCAAGAAGGTGATACAGGAACTTGCACACCAGAACCAGCAGGTTCAGGGACAGCTTTTTTCCATCCACCATCACACTACTGAACTCTACACTACACCGCTAATCACTACAAAACAAAACAAAACGAAACACTATATATGACCTCTGTAATATACATGTAAATACTACATATTTTTCTATTACATCTGCACTATTTTTATCTATGTATCATTATATCATTACTGTACATTTTGCCCAACATTTCTTTCATTTGTGTATACAACCCCTGGCAAAAAGTATGGAAATAACCCTTTTCAGAAGATGTTCATTCAAATGTTTAATTGTGTAGAGAAAAAACCAAGCACATATATGCCACAAAACAATTTTCACTCAACAAAACAATATTCTGGCTGTATAAAACACTTAAAGAACAACAAAGAAAGATAACTATAGTCAATTACAAGTGTTTTTACAGATCAAACAGAGGAAAAAAATATGGAATCACACAAATCTGAGGAAAATGATATGGAATCACCAAATAAAAACACTACTAGTACTTTGTTGCACCACCTCTGGCTTTTATAACAGCTTGAATTCTCTGAGGCATGGATTTAGCTAATGACAAACAGTATACTTCATCAATCTGTCTCCAGCTTTGTCTTATTGCAGTTGCCAGATCAGCTTTGCAGGTTGGAGCCTTGTCGTGGACCATTTTCTTTAATTTCCACCACAGATTTTCAATTGGATTGAGGTCCGGACTATTTGCAGGCCATGCCATTGACATTATATGTCTTTCCTGTAGAAATGTTTTCACAGATTTTGCCCTATGGCACGATGCATTATCATCCTGAAAAATGATGCTACCATCACCAAACATCCTTTCAATTGATGGAATAAGAAAAGTGTCCAAAATCTCAACATAAACTTGTGCATTTATAGAAGATGTAATGACTGTCATCTCTCCCATACCTTTACCTGACATACAACCCCATATCATTAATGATTGTGGAAATTTGCATGTTTTCTTCAGGCAGTTGTCTTCATAAATTTCATTGGAACGGCACCAAACAAAAGTTCCAGCATCATCACCCTGCCCAATGCAGATTCGTGATTCATCACTGAATATAACTCTCATCCAGTCATCCACAGTCCAAGATTGTCTTTCTTTAGCCCACTGAAACCTTGTTTTTTTTTCTGTTTAGATGTTAATGATGGTTTTCGTTTGGCTTTTCTGTATGTAAATCCCATTTCTTTTAGGCGATTTCTTAAAGTCCGGTCACAGACATGAACTCCACTTTCTGCCCAGTTGTTCCTAGTATTTTAAGAATTATCATATTTTTATGAAATAAGTAATATTGGTATCAAAACATGATTTGTCATGCCACATTTAACATCATTCAGTTCAGTCAACTCCTGATAATTCGTAGTTCGGAACTCGCGGCTTGGAAAATTCGCAAGTTCTCATTTGGAACCTAACTAACAGCATTATTCGGATTATTAAAAAAAATTCGTGGGACCGAATATTCAGGTGTTTTCTCTAACAAATTCCATATAATATTTTAAAACATTATTGTACTAATGTGACATAATGTCTATATGAATTCACAAAGCTACCATATGGGCTGCAGGGGTGCATCCAAAATTCATGAATTTTAGAATGTGAAACCTGCGAGTTCCGGGGGACCACTTTATTGCACTTTTTAACAATTCTGAATCAAATTATGCTTTTTGATGAGAAGATCAGTTTTTACGCAAATCTAATTTGTATGAAAAAAAGTTATATTTTTGTCAAAATTGTGATTTGTCGTGTCACCTTTCCATTATCGTATCACACTTTTTAACAGATTTTAATGAAATATGACTATGATTACTTTCTAGATTTTTTTCAGTTTCCAACAGCATTTCATGAATGTAAAAATTTATATTTGAAAAATATCCTTTTGTTATTTATAAAGTAATATTTTTGTCAAAACATTATTTGTGCTGTCACATGTTCATTCACATACTGCACTTTTTTAACGGATTTTAATAAAATAATAAAAATTCATATTTTAAGAATAACTAATTTTTATATTAAAAATAAATATTGTTGTGACAGCATATCTCATGTCACTTTTAGTTTTAAGAACTGCACTTTTTAATGATTTATAATGAAATTTTGCTTATGATAAAAAAATAATATTTTAAGAATAACTCATTTTTATGAAAGTAATATTTGAGTCCAATATGATTTGTCGTCATCTTTTCGTTCAATTATTGCCTTTTATAATGGTTTTGAATATGTTAGGCGCGGCACGGAGGCGGAAGCCGGAGTAACGGCAAACAGAAACTTTATTAGAACAAAGGCAGAGCCAACACAAAACACCCGTGCAGTTCGGGACAATCCAGCAAACAGCAGTTCAATATATTACCAACGGTGCGTTATGGAGGAAGCGCGGCACGGAGGGAAGCGACGGGGAAGCGTCGGTAGTCCGAGGTGCGCTGGGAAAGCCAAACGCGGCCGTGGAGTGAGCGAGGAGTCCGGGCGAAGAAGGCACGCAGCGGGAGAAGCACATAAGCGAATACACAGCACGAACCTGCACGACCACGCATGAACGTCTAATAACGGAACCGGAATGTGGGTCAGTGAGTGGTTCATATGGTGGCAGGAAATGAGAGGATAATGTGCTTCAGCTGTGTGCGATTTGCGCTGCGCGCTCAAAGGCAGCCTCTGAAGGAGGCGTGGCAGGCGGATTCCTGACAGAATAAAATTATTATTTTGAATATCATATTTTGAATATTTTTTTTTTTTTTTAATAATATTTTTGTCCAAACATGAATATAAAAAGGGTCTTTCATGTCACATTTTCGTTCACGTATTGCACGTAATTAATGGATTTTAATGAAATTATGCCTCGGAATATGAAAATTCGTATTTTAAAAATAAGATTTACAAACCCGATTCCAAAAAATTTGGGACACTGAACAAATTGTAAATAAAAAGGGATGCAATAATTTACAAATCTCATAAACTTATATTTTATTTACAATAGAATATAGATAACATATTAAATGTTAAAAGTGAGACATTTTGAAATGTCATGCCAAAATATTGGCTCATTTTGGATTTCATGAGAGCTACACATTCCAAAAAAGTTGGGACGGGTAGCAATAAGAGGCCGAAAAAGTTTAATGTACACCTGGAGGACCAAATTGTAACTTATTAGGCCAATTGGCAACATGTCTGGGTATAAAAAGAGCCTCTCAGAGGCTCATAACCCGTGATCTTTGAGCCCTTAGGCGGCACTGCATCACATACAGGAATGCTACTGTAATGTAAATCACAGCATGGGCTCAGGAATACTTCCAGAAAACATTGTCGGTGAACACAATCCACCGTGCCATTCGCCGTTGCCGGCTAAAACTCTACAGGTCAAAAAATAAGCCATATCTAAACATGATCCAGAAGCGCAGGCGTTTTCTCTGGGCCGAGGCTCATTTAAAATGGACTGTGGCAAAGTGGAAAACTGTTGTCAGAAAATTTGAGGTTTTTTTTAAAAAACTGAGATGCCATGTCATCCGGACTAAAGAGGATAAGGACAACCCAAGTTGTCATGAGTGCGTGTGGCATGGGCAGCTTACACATCTGGAAAGGCACCATCAATGCTGAAAGGTATAACCATGTTATAGAAAAACATATGCTTCCATCCAGACGTCGTCTCTTTCAGGGAAGACCTTGCATTTTCCAACATGACAATGCCAGACCACATACTGCATCAATTTTTTCATGTCATTGTTATTGTTATTCATTTTATTGCTCTTTCTAATGTGTTTAAGGAAATTCTGCTTATAAATTAAAAAAAATCATATTTTAAGATATATAGTCATATATCATATTTATACCCAAAAATTAATATTGTTGTAAACGTGTCGTGTAATTTTTCGAACAAATCTAATTTGTATGATAATTTGTATTTTAGTAATATTTTTGTCAAAACATGATTTTTCATGTTACCTTACTTAAAAAAAAAAAAATATGATAGTTATTCTTAAAATATGAATTTTTATATTCTTAGGCTGAATTTTATAAAAAAAATTGTTAAAAAGCCCAATATGTGAGTAAAAAGTAATATTTTTGTTAAAACATTATTTGTTTTCTCACATTTTCATTCAAGCATTACACTTTTTTTTTTGTATTAACCAGATTTTAATCATATTTTCAAAAATTAAGTAATATTGTTGACATCATGATGAGATAATATACACCTTTATTTGTCCCACAGTGGGGACATTTCTCTGTTACAGCAGCAAAGAAAAACAAATATCTCATGTCACTTTTTTGTTTTAAAAATTGCACTTTTTAATGATTTTTAATTAAATTCTGCTTACGATGAAAAGAAAAATCATATTTTAATAAATATCATATTTTTCTGGAAAAAAAAACATTTTAGTCCAATATGATTTGTCATGTCACCTTTTTGGTTACATATTGCCTTCTGATATGGTTTTAAATGAAATTATTTTAATTAATTAATTAATAGTCATGTCACTTTTTTCATATTTTGTTTTAAAGTATTTTTAATCATTTTTAATCACATTATGCGCATATAGTATTTTTTAACTCAGATTTTTATAAAAAAATAAATAAAAAACATTTTGAATTAAATTATACTTATGAATATAAAAATTCATATTTTAATAATCACATTTGTATGAAAAAATTATTATTGTCACTTTATATATATATATATATATATAATAGTTTATAACTTTTATTATTTTTCTCTATATTTTTGTCAGAGCATAGTTTGTTTTGTCATATCTTGTAATAAGCATTTAAAAGTATTGTGTTAAAGCAAATGCTGTATGTGTCTTTTTTTACAGTGTTGAACAGTTTTACATGAAATTTATATTTTCATAATAACTAATATTTTTTGGAAAAAGTCATATTTTTGTCAAAACATGATTTGTTATGACATATTTTATCATAAACATGTAAAAGAATCGTGGCCAAGTGCATGATCTATGTGCAAGTTAGCATTGGTTCGAAAAACCGTTTTACTTGCCTAATCGCATTTTCAGCATTTCCTAAGAAGTTCAATTCAATTTAATTCATTTTTATTTGTATAGCGCTTTTAACAATGAACATTGTCTCAAAGCAGCTTTACACAGATAATGTGGTGATCAAATGTAAATATGTTCTTTGTAAGTATGTTTGTCCTTGATGAGCAACTGTGGCAAGGAATAACTCCCCGAGATGGCATAAGGAAGAAACCTTGTGAGGAACCAGACTCAAGAGGGAACCCATTCTCATCTGGGTTGCACCAAATGTCCATTTAAAGCATATATACAAAGTTGCGGGGTACAGTGATGATCAGAAGCAAACTGCACTCCCGAGTCCGTGCAGCAGACCGCCGACACCAACTACAGTCCAATCCATCCTCAAAAGCACCCGTTCTACTCTGGAATTATATGGAACCACCCAAGGTGTTGATTAGAGACTGTCCCAAGCTGCACAAAAGTGTGAAGTTCCACGGAGGGGAGAGGGGCAGGAACAGTGGTCACTGGAACCTCAGGAGCATGTTTAACTCGACAGAGAGAGAGAGAGAGAGAGAGAGAGAGAGAGAGAGAGAGAGAGAGAGGGTGACGGGAAGAGAAGGATATGGATTATTAAGTGTCCCTATTGGTGTATGAAAGTGAATGTCACTGTGCAGTTTGGACTCCAGCAAGACCCACTATGGCAGCATAGCTAAAAGGGAGAATCAGAAGGTAACACAGACATGAGGGATCTCTGGGATAAGAGACGACCCACCACACCACTGTCAACAAACCTGAGTGAATGTGTGAATGTGAGGGAATGACAGCATACAAATATACCAGTTCACCAAACACTCTATATCCATGCTCCCTCCAGATCTGTGCCTTTACCTAAGAAAGAAATCTACTGATAAAAGGCTTGACTAAATAAATAAGTTTTCAACCTCGACTTAAACACTGAGACTGTGTCTGAGTCCCGAACACTGATTGGAAGGCTGTTCCATAACTGTGAGGCTTTATAAGAGAAAGATCTGCCCCCTTGCTGTAGTCTTCATTATTTGAGGAACCAACAGATAGCCAGCACCTTTTGATCTAAGTAGGCGTGGAGGATCATACTGGTACAGAAGTTCACTCAGATACTGCCGTGCGAGACCATTTAGTGCTTTATACGTCAGTAGTAATATTTTATAATCAATGCGAGATTTGATTGGGAGCCAGTGTAGACTAATTAAAACAGGGGTGATGTGGTCATATTTCCTAGATCTAGTGAGGACCCTTGCTGCTGCATTCTGGACTAACTGAAGTTTATTTATGCACTTACTCGCACACCCAGACAGTAAAGCGTTACAGTAGTCTAATCTAGAAGTAACAAAAGCATGAACTAGTTTTTCTGCATCCTGTAACAACATCATATTTCTCATTTTAGCAATATTTCTAAGGTGAAAGAAGGCGATCCTGGTGATATTATTCACGTGAGACTCAAAGGAAAGACTCGGGTCAATAATCACACCAAGGTCTTTGACAGCCGTACACGCTGAAACAGAAACACCATTCAGAGATGCTACGTAATCGGAAAGTTTATTTTTAGCTGCATGTGGTCCTAGTAAAAGTACTTCCGTCTTATCTGAGTTGAGCAGAACAAAGTTATTAAGCATCCACTGTCTAATGTCCTTTACACACTTCTCAACATTGTTAAGCTAATCTGGCTTTGCTAAAATATACAGCTGTTTGTCATCAGCATATCAATGGAACCGAATCCCATGTTTATGAATGATTTCACCAAGAGGCAGCATATATAAAAAGAAAAGCAGTGGGCCTAAGACAGATCCTTGAGGAACACCAAACTTTACCTTATAGAGTGTGGAGAACTCACCATTTACATCCACAAACTGATAGCGATCAGTCAAATAAGACCTGAGCCAAGAGAGAGCTGTTCCCTTTATTCCTACAACGTTCTCAAGTCTAGCAAGCAGTATAGTGTGATCAATGGTGTCAAAAGCTGCACTAAGGTCGAGCAAAACAAGTAAGGAGACAAAACCCTGATCAGAGGCCAATAACAGGTCATTTACCACCTTAACTAGCGCCGTCTCTGTGCTATGATGAGGCCGAAATCCTGACTGATACATTTCAAAAATGTTATTCATAAGTATGTGTGAGCATAACTGCTGTGCTACAACCTTTTCTAAAATTTTGGATATAAAGGGGAGATTTGATATCGGTCTGTAGTTGGACAACTGACATGGGTCAAGAGATTTTCTATAATTTAGGATGCTCTCCTTCTATGCTTTTTGAAATACTGTTAATTTTGTTTGAAGCCATTTACGTTCTAATTTTCGAGTGTTCTGTTTTAAGGTGCGCGTATGATCATTATACCACTGTGCTAATTTTTTCTCCCTGATCATTTTGGTCTTAAGGGGAGCTACATCATCTAGAGTGTAACGTAACGTTGTTTCTAGATGTTCAGTGGCCCAGTCAAGCTCTGCGGGGTCTGATGGAGATCTATCTAATATTGCAATTTCAGGAAGATTATTAATAAAACGTGCTAGGTCCCCTGGTGGTCTAGTGGTTAAGATGCAGCGCTCTCACCGCTGCGACCCGGGTTCGATTCCCGGTGAGGCACCCATCCCCAGCCACTCTCAGTGCGGGTCCCAAGCCTGGATAAATTCGGGAGGGTTGCGTTAGGAAGATAACGGTCTTTCATGAAATTATGATCATTAACATAAATTCCTATTTTATTGAAAATGATCATATTTCAATGAAAAGTCATTTTTTGTCAAAACATGAATTGGAATGCCAGCTTTTTTGTTATATTTTTACACTTTTCAACAGTTTTTCCTGAAAGTATATTTATGAATTAGAAAGTTTAAGCTGCTTTGAGACAATGTTCATTGTTAAAAGCGCTATACAAATAAAAATGAATTTAAACTGAACTAAATAATAACTAATTTTTATTGAAAAAGGCATAATTTTGTCAAAAGATTTTACTTTTTTGTTTGTCATTTTGTTATTGCACATTAAAAAAAATCTAATTATGTTTATGAATAAGAAAATTCACTTTTTAGTATTATATTTTTATAAGAAAAGTCATTTGATTTGTTAAAACATGGTTTGTCATCAGCTTTTTAGTTGACTTTTTACACTTTTTAACAGGTTTTTCTGAAATTATAAAAATATTTTTTTGTCAAAACATGATATTCAGCTTTTTTGTTAAATTATGCCTTTTAAGAGTTAACGTTAATTCATTTAACATTTTTCATTTTATATATTCATAATAGCTATAAAATTATTTATATATCAAAATGTTACTGTTTTCATTTGTTGTTTACTTAAAGCACATTTTAACACATTTTCATGATTATGCATAAGAACTGAAAATTAATATTTTTAAAATTAATATAATTTTAATGAAAAGTCTAATGAAAAAACACGAGTTGTCATTACACAATTTTTGTTCCCTTTTTTTAATAGTTTTGCATAGAATTTGTAGAGTATGTTAATATTTTTATAATTATCATATTTTTATTTAGTCATTTTTATCAAACCTGTCATGTCAAGTTTTTGTTTTTCGTTTAAATATTGCACTGCTTAAGGATTTTTCATGAAATAATTCTTATAAAGGTGAAAATTCATATTTTTATATAATATTTTTATGACAATAAAGTTATATTTTTGCCAAAACAAGATTTGATGTGCCTTATTTCACCATAAACATATAAATGTATTGTGGTCAAGTGCATGCTGTAAGTGCAAATATGCCTTTGCTTAAAAAACTTCAACGAATACATCTAAACAGACAAAAAAAACGAATACAAAAAAGATGCTATGGAATTTGCTAGTTTTGTTTACGATTAAGTTTGAAAAGCAATGAATTATATTTGTGTTTATACTCCCACCCACAGAATACAGTACATAATTTTTTACTACCAATAATGAATCAAACTTCTAATATAAGGGCCCTAAATATTATTACCTCATGAGAAAATAAAGATATATTCTCATAAGTAAATCTGGAAGATCTGTCCCAGTTGAATTTGAAAAGATCTTTATAATATTCTTACATCTTTTACAACAGTTTACTTTCAATGACAGCTAATTTCAGTATGAAGAACAGACCCTGGTGAAGATTGATGTAAGCATGGCGTTCTGAAGTATTGCATGGCGTTCTGGTTGGAGCTATTAAAGGTTAGATTTTTAAGTAGTAATGATTTATATATATTTAACTAATTTTACAAATCATATTTCAGAATAGGAGAAATGAGAATAAGATAATATTTACTTTTCCATAATTAACAGTTTAGTAATGTTTCCTTTTTTTGTATGTTTTTCCTTTTTTTCTATGTTCCATTTTATTAATTACTTTCTATTATTTACTTTTATTTGAATTTACTTTCTTGTATAGAATTTATCAAATTTACTTTAAAGGAGCAAGAACATTTATTAATAGCTTTTGCAATATGTAATATACATATGGAATATACATAGTTTAAATAAATAAAAAAAGTAAAAATTTATATATATTTAAAAAGTAAATTTAAATGTTTGTTCCATGAGTGGATGGTTTTGGTAGACAGGTCCAGAGACACACATAACTCAAATTCACAGATGAACTTTTAATATGCATTTGTTATTCCCTGCAAACAATGATAATGACAAAGCTATATAATAAAAATCCATTATGGTAAAACATTTCGATGATGTTAAAACAAAGCATGCTTAAACCTGTGTTAAAGGATATAACCCTTTTTCTTTTTAAATTGCATAGAAGATAAAAAACAGTTTTAATAACAAACCAATTCTAGACTTGTAAGAAACTACTTAAATCAGCAATCTGGAACCATGTCCACCCAGAAAAATATATTTTATTTGTTTCTCATTGTAAACATATTCTGTTCAGTTGTTACACTACAAAAGCATGCAATTTAGTATGTTTTACATTATGACAATCTTACATGCCATAAAATGTTAGTCTGAACCCTGTTCTTTATATCCAGTGTTATTCACCAATATGGATGAGCCTTCCTGTTTTAATCCCTAGAGAGAAGAAAGAAAAAGTAAATTAAAATACAGTACAAGATATGAAAAACAACCCATTAAACAAATCTCAAGTACAACCCAAAATCCATAAAACAGAATGCAATGATTACAAATCTCAAATTGTATGCACAATAAACATCAAAATCATATCAAATGTTTTATCCTAGGAAATGTACCATTTAAAGGAAAAAATAGATACTTTGGAATTTGATGGCAGCAATGAGTCTGAGAAAAGTAGGGTTGGGATAAATATTTTATGCCCATGATCTTCAGGTGGCACTACCTTAAAACAAATTAAATCCGTAATAGAAATCACTGCATGGGTTCAGAAGCAGCTGCGGAAATAGTGGAGATAATGTCTATGATTCAAGTTCTCCAAATTTTTTGGTTAATGGTTTTATAAAGTTTTCAAAATCAAAAGTGGTATCATAGGGCCTAATGCCCAAATGCCTGACGCCTGAATGTTTATTATTAATAAAGCACATCAAAATATTTTATTAAAACAAACAAAAAATATTTTATTGTAATATTTTATTTGTTTATAGTGTGTATTATGGGTAAACCAAGTGAACAACGTCTCTCGGTTACGTATGTAACCCTAGTTCACCAAGGGAACGAGACGCTGCGTCGTAACACTTTGGGAACGCCCCTGCGTTGTCCATGCTCTGAACCACGTGTAAAATCTGGCCAAAAGGCAAGACGTGACGTCATCGGCAGGCGACGTCACATAAGCAAGGAAGCTACAAAATGGCTGTGCGGTGGTAGCGACATTAGCTTCTGCAAAGAGAGAAGTTAAGCGCCGCAGGGATGCAGGGAGTGTGGCACAAAAACGCAGCGTCTCGTTCCCTCTGGGAACTAGGGTTACATACGTAACATAGAGACGTTCCCCATTCGGGAACTTTGAGCTGCGTCGTAACACTTTGGGAACAAGTGTCCAATCATGCCCCACTGACCAGACCCTGCCAAATGTGTAAGAGCCTCAGCACCTGCACGCAGGACAGAGGAGCCCGGAGTGGCTCTGAATTCGAGGTCACAGAACCTGACGAAGGCCAAGTGGAGTGGGGAGGCCAGAAAACTCGTGAACCGAATGGATGGCATCGACTACCCATCTGCTTAATGTCTGCTTATTGGCCAGGAAACAATTCCTATTAGGGCCATAGCAGACGGACAGCTGCTTCGACTTCCTCCATGGACTTGTCCTTTTTCAGGTAATTGTCCAGTGCCACAGACAGAGCCTGCAGATCCCTGATCCTCTTCAGGAAAGAAAAAGCCAAGAGAAAGGTGGTCTTGACTGACAGGTACCTAAGAGCCACTTCGGCCAAGGGCTCAAAGGGGGGTTTGGATAGAGCCATCATTACAACTGCCAAGTCCCAGACAGGCACTCTGGGTCGCGTCCCAGGCCTCAGCCTCCCGGCGCTGCAGAGGAAACATGTCACCAGTGGGTGCCTAACCATCAACTGCCCCGTAGGCAGGGTGATATATGCTGCGATGGTGGACACATAAATCTTCAGGGTTGAAGGGGTTAAGCTTGTGGCAAACTGTTACTGTAAGAACTCCAGAACTGAACCAATTGGGCAGTTAACTGGGTCTAAGTCATGGTGCTCACACCATGAAGTGAACAGCCGCCACCGTGCGGCATATGAACTCCTCGTGAAGGGAGCTCCGGAATGGAGTAGGGTCTCTACTACCTCTGTAGAGAGACCAGCTGCTACGAACTTTGCCATAGCTTCCACAACTCCGGGCGGGGCTGAACCGGAGTTCCGCCCGCCTGCGAGAGGAGATCCCACCTGGGAGGAATTTCCCAAGGAGGGCCCTCGAGCAGGGATACCAGGTCCGCAAACCATGGCATTTCGATGCTGAACTTCCTGGTGCTCTGAGCCAAAATCAACCAATTGTCGATATAATTCAAAATGCGGATAGCACTTTGCGAAGGTACAGGGTGAGAGTGCTAGGCCAAACAGGAGGACCGATATTGGTAAGCTTCGCCCCGAAAGCAACCTCAGGAACCTCCTGTGTGCGGAAAGGATGGCCACGTAGGAGCATGTGTTCTTCTGATCTAATGTGACAAACCAGTACTTGGACTCCTGAACCCGAGCCTCATAAGTGAGCGGTTCAAGGAGCGGAGATCTAGAATGGGACGCAACCCACCATCCTTCTTCAGAACAACGAATTACGGGCTGTAGTAGCCTGGGGTAACCACCTCGATGGCCCGCTTCCTCAGGAGAGTGCCCACCTCCTTTTCCAGGACCAGAGTCTGCTCGGGTCATATCCTGTTGAACCGGGGAAGAAAAGACACAAACTGAATCGCGTAGCCCTTCTTTACAGTACGCAGGACCCACCAAGAGATTTCTGGCAGCCCTCCCAAACCTCACAAAGTTCCACAGGGGAACCAACTCCTCAGGGCTGGCCTCTGACCCACTCAGAGTGGCTGGAGAGGTACTTTGCAGCCGATGACACCTCCTGAGAGGTTGCGGATCTCTCCCATCCGCAGCAATCTTACGGGCGGAAATACAGGGAACAAACCTCTGGAGGAAAGCTGCACGAAAACACGTCTTTTGGCAGGGCTGACAAACCGGCCTCCAGGTGGTGCCGGGGAGGGACGGGTACAATAGCATGAGCTGTACACCGCCCTCCAAGATGTAAGCCATCAGGACTTACGCACCATGGCCCGTTTATTAAAAGCAAGGACGATCCTCAGGTCGGCCAGCCCCCCTCCGCGGTGCCCGGACGCACCAGGCCGAGGCTGCGGCCGAGCAGCCCCACTGAAACATCTTGAACCTTCCAGCGATCGGCCTTACCTACAGCATCACCAGATCAAGCCAGAAGGGCCCCCTGTGGGGCTCAGAAGGAAGCCCTGACCATCTCTCATAGCAGGCCAGCCTGGCATGCCTGCAGCACACTCATCGTGTGCAAACCTAACCCTTCAGCGATGCAAAACTTGGGTAGAGATAGCCAGCTAGAATCTCTTACACAATCATCTTCCCATAGCTGCACTACTTAGCCCAAACTACATTCGTGCACAGCGAGGAACGTTGCCGCTCTTGCAGCTAGCTCGAGCTTGGACACGGCCGTGTCACAACCTCAAGGAGCACCTCCTACAGAACTGGCTGTGAGGAGTCCACAGGCTCACTAGCGTCCACCATCCCTTCCTCCTCAGAGGGAGAGACATGTAACGCCGCGCTGTTCGCACCAGGAGAAGAAGCAGCCGCCAGGAGTGCTTCCCCAAAAGAGCAGGCACTCGACCCAGCAGGGAAGGCTGGAGAGGACTCGTCCGACTTCACGCCTTCTGCCAGATCGGCCTGCGAGCCACACGGCCACCGGCGCCGCTAGTCATGGCAAAGCGGGACCAAGCCACAAGGAAGAGCGCTCTATGAAAATTCTCCCACCTCGGAAAAAGAAATACGGAGCACCGCGTTACAAGGATAAGAACCCGCCGAACGAGCTCTCTCCCCGGGGAGCGCATAGCCACATGGCTAAAATGCTAATAGCGGATTTCCGCGAAAAGTCCCTCAAGATAAATTACAACAATGGCCAAATTTTTCCATTCTATTAGCAACTGCCATTTTTACATTTCTCAAACACAACTCCATTGTCATCATTGTTCAGTTACATTAATATTTTACTAGTGGAATAGTGCTACCAGTAATGATAAAATAACTATAATATGTTTGTTATAATCTCAGGTCATTATTGTCTGAACTTTAACAAATTGTATTTCTTCCTATTTAAAAAATTCTAATTTATAACAAGACGGAAAAGGAGGGTTTTTTTTCCCAACAGGTAGTGGGCTTCACTGTGGGCTGAAATAAAAGTAAAGAGAAATTGTAAAATGTTGAAATTCAAACCATATTTTAAAAGGTTATATAACATGGTAATTAAACTTTGTTGATGGTTTTGGTTAACTGTCCCATTCTGTCAAAGGGCATTTTACCAATGTGTTAACATCATTGATTTCACCAATGAAAAAATTAATTACACCAGAGACTGCGAATTGAGAATGAAATGTTGACAATTGGAAATAAAAAAAAAAAAACCTTTTTTTCTTTTTACCTGATATATATATAAAGTCAAGTCAAGAAGTTTATTTTGTCATTTTAGCCATTTATAGCTGACGCAGTACACAGTGAAATGAAACAACGTTCCTCCAGAACCATGGTGCTACATAAAACTACATAACAGAAAACACAGGGCTCAGGACTAGCAAGTGTCTTAGCCACATAAAGTGCATTGTGTGCAACCTAGTGCAAACAGTGCAAGACAGACAGTGCAAAGACAAAACCAGACAACACATGACAGGTTATGACAAATACACAAAACACAAAATAACGCCGCCAGTAAACCTGTTGTATATCACACAGTGCGGTGTGTAAAATAGAACTGAGTATGGGAGTGAACATTGTAATTAAACAAAAATGTAAAGAAAATGTGCAAAAAAGCAATAGCAGCAGCTACAAAGATGTCCAAAAACAGCATGTAAACAGCAACAGCAAGTTTGTAGTAGTGAGGTGATATAATATGGGCATGGTTGTGTGAAGTGGGTACAATTGTGTGTTCGAGTCCGGGTTGTACAGATCAGTCAAACAGTTGTGTGTGTGTGTGTGTGTGTGTGTGTGTGTGTGTGTGTGTGTGTGTGTGTGTGTGTGTGCGTAAATTTCAGTTCAGTTCTGTGTTGAGAAGCTTGATGGCTTAAGGGGAAGAAAGCCAGTCTGGATGTGATGGCCCGAATGCTTTGGAACTGCTTCCCTGATGGCAGGAGGGTGAAGAGTGTGTCCATTATGGAGGGGAGAGAGACTCTGATGATCTTCTAAGCTGTCCTCACTATCCTCTGTAGGGTCTTGCAATCAGAGATTATTCCCAACCAGGCATTGATGCAGCTGCTCAAGATGCTTTCAATAGTCCCTCTTTTGAACATGGTCAGGATGGGGGGAGGAAAAGCTTTCCTCAGACTTCTCAGGAAGTAGAGACACTGCTGTGCTTTCTTGGTGATGGAGCTGGTGTTGAGTGACCAGGTAAAATTATCTGACAGATGAACACCAAGGAATTCGGTGCTCTTGATGATCTCCACAGAGAATCCATCGATGTTCAGTGGAGAATGGTCACTCTGTGCTCTCCTGAAGTTAACAACCATCTCTTTCGTTTTTTCAACGTTCAGTGACAGGCTGTTTACTCCACAAAAGGCTGTTAACCATTGCACCTCCTCACTGTATGCTGACTAATCGTTCTTGCTGATTAAACCCACCACGGTCGTGTTATCGGCGAACTTGATTCTGTGATTCGAGCTGTGCATTGCTACACAGTCGTAATTCAGCAGAGTAAACAGCAGTGGACTGAGCACACAGCCCTGACGTGCCCCAGTGCTCAGTGTGGTGGTGCGGGAGATGCTGTTTCCGATCTGGACTGACTGAGGCCTGGTCAGGAAGTCCAGGATCCAGTTACAGAGAGGTGGTGTTCAGCCCCAATAGACTCAGCTTCTTAATCAGGTGCTGAGAAATGATTGTGTTAAATGCTAATCTGAAGTCTATGAACAGCATTCGTACATATGAGTCCTTGTTGTCCAGGTGGGTGAGGGCCAGATGAGGGGTCGTGGAGATAGCATCTCCCATAGAGCGGTTTGGACGATATGCAAAATGCCAGGTGAGGGTAGAAGCTGGGTCTTTGACAAGCCTCTCGAAGCACTTCATCATAATGAGTGTGAGCGTGGTGGAACGATAGTCTTTGAGGCAGGAGACAGTATACTTTCTTCGGCACAGGAACGATGGTCCTCATCTTGACGCATGTAGGAACAGGGACAGGGACTTTCATTGGTTAAAGCTGTCTTGTCTTGTGTTTCGTTTTTGCCGGCTCTCGGCTCCTCAGACTGTATTTTCTGACAGTGCCCCCTCTCTGCTCCTACTGGTCTCCAGGTTTAAGTTATTGGTTTCCATACTATTCTCAGACTCTTTGCTCTTCTTTTTAAGGGGTTCTTAAGTTTTCATAGAGTTGGGATTTTACTCTGCCTTGCTCTCATTGAAGACTGCCTTTTCTACATCAGCCTGCTTCCTGCATTTGGGTTCTTCCACTCACGCCGACTGACAGAAATAGCTGCATGAGAATATTTTAGTATTACTAGAATACTCAGTATTCTGCAATGATCCCAACCCTAGCAAGGGCAGACAAAAACACTGAACTAAGTGGTATGTGCAGGGGTTGTACACTTTGCAAAAAACAAAGCACCACTGTTGCCAAAACACTGACCTTTTGGCTGTTCGTTTACATCCATATGATTTGCCAAGGTCTCCATTGTGATTTCTATCTCCATCCCACAAGCAGCTGATGCAGAAAGAACCCTCGACTATCATGAGACATCAAACCCAGCATCCTAAGTCTTTCTTTGCTATTTTTTGATATTTTAATTGTTCTATTACATTACAACCCCATCAGTCAACTGTATTACCAGAACACACTAGGAAGGTCTGGCCACAATCAATTTCTATTAAACAGGCCTTCTGTCTTAAGGTAATCTGTGACAGAGAAGAACATAAAAAGAAAGTCACAAAGAGGATTGTAGGCAGGGCAGAATTTTAAAAGCACCGTTTGATACTACAGGCTGGGAAGTGTTATTTGAGCAGCTGCGACAAACCTTAACAACATAGCACTTTATAACAAAATACACCAGTTTCTGTGCAAATATCAAGCTCCAGTCATTGTTTTCCTAATAAAAACTTAAAGACCTCAAGAAACTACTGAACAAATGAAGCAGCCTTTTAGGCAGAAGAACAAGGAACAGATGGAAAGAGGTGCAATCAGGAGACAGACAGAGAACAAAAAGGACTATAGAAAGAAGCTGGAGAAGTTGCTTCAGCTGAACAATGTCCAGGAGTTGTAGGATGATATAAAGCAGATTGCCGGCTTCAAAAAGTTGTTGTTTAACAACTTCTTGTTGTCAGCCTAGAAACAATTTGCTCTTTAATAGGTTCAGCACAATGTCCTTCCCCACTGTCTTCTCCATACCTTAAACATTTTTCACAACTTCCCCAAGACCAAACATAATTTCCCACCAATGATATACACCAAATTACATGATATATACAATGATATACAGTTGCTAAATTACAATTATGAACTTACATAGTCTTTTTGTGGATAAAACAATAACCCACAGAAGCAACCAAAGAGCTAATACAGCAGTAAATACAGCTAATACTGCATAGCATACTAACCTGTTATAGGTTTAGCTGTCCAGTCCTTTAAAAAAAAGAAAAGTAAAAAAGAAAAAAGAATTAGACATTGCAGACTAAAAATAAGAAAAACGCAAGCAAAATTGGTCTTTAGGATGCAGAATGAGAATAAAAAACTTGAACTGAATCAATGATGTGCTCCATTCCGTTTATCAACTCCCACTTAACTATTTCATATATATATATATATATATATATATATATATAAATAAAACGTCTTAAAAAAAAACAATACAATAAAATTCATGATTTCTTTAAATCTTGGTTTTAAATAGGAGGGTTTGAAGCTTGTAGTACTAGAAGTGGGCTCAGTAATTATTGTGCTATCAGTCCTAGGGCTGGGCAATAAATCGATTTTATCGATTAACTCGAATGTGTAGTTTACATCGATATGTTTTAATAAAAATCGGTTTTCTCTTCAATGTCCGCCGACGCTCCCCTCTGGGCTTTGTCGGAACTCAGAACCCGTCTCTGAGCAGACACATCACGGGTGGATTCTTTGTTTCAGTTAATTCCCAATGTAGCACTCTTAACCTAATAAAATACAATGAAATGGACCTCAAAAGAATCAATGAAGAATCAATGAAGAATCTTTAGTCTTGGATGAGAAAGAGCAAAAACTTCTTTATTACAGACACGTTCTGATGAGCCCATAGAAGGGGTCACTTCATCACATCAAAATGATCATGCGCACACACACTTTGCACACACTCATTCTTATACCCTGGGGTTACATGACACCTTTATTTTTTCTATTTTCTTCATCCTAGCAAAGTCCTCTTCCTGTGATTCCATATTTGGGTTTTCCTGTTTCCCCCATTACCCTTATTTACAGCATTTTCTCTATGTCACTTAAGAAAAGAATGTGTATAAAACTTTCACCCCCTCTGGTACAGCCAGGCACCGCTTCCTCCTGCTCTCAGGTTTTTATGCGTGGACAACCATTTTGCGACCTACTTTATCTTTCCTACATCTACTCTGTGTTAGTGTTCTGCTTTTATAATGCTATTTGCTATTCCATTTTTATTACATCAAGCTATATTATTTTACTTAAATTGTCTATTTGTATATGTTTAACTACATTATTCTACATGGTTATGTTAGTGTCTAGGACATACATTTATATTATCTAAACTGACTGTTGCATAATGTATCTAGCTTCACAACTATAATGATTGTAAGCTTATTACTTTTATTGTTACATGCACATATTATTTGTATGTTTTTAGTTATTGTGATCTCTGTTTGTTTCTTTTATTCAGCTCCAACTTACAGACATCCTGGGACATCTCTTAGGAGCATTCTTCACTAACAGCATCGTAAATCTCACCTCTTCTCTGCACAATAAAGATGCCTTGTATGTTGTTCTTTCTGGTCTATCCAACACACTCTATTTATTAAAATCTGATCGTTATTGTGAATTATACTTGGAGTAAATAGACTACATGAGACTGATTAAAACACATAAGCTAGAATAGGTTTTAATCAAGCTGCTTCTATTGTATCTAATAGGTTCTATACTAATTATTAGGTCAATTTATTGGATGGATATTAGTTGGATTAAAACACACTCTAGATAAGGTTAATTCAAACATTGTTCTCGACAGCTTTCATAGTTTCGAACGAACTCAGGCCCCCCGCGTGTTTGCTATAGAGATACACAAACAACATGGCAGCGAGCAAGCAAAGGTAGCAGTACCACCAATTTACTGCAGCACCTCAAACATAGGCATGCTGTCGAGTGGGAGAGATGTAGGGCTCTACGAAATGAACAAGACAGCGGCAGCACAGGACTGCGGTTAAGCAGCCGCATCTTGAAAATACACGGTTAAGCAGCTGCACTTTTTTGTTTAGTGTTGCGTGTCTAATCGTACACTTCCGGTATGGGTGGTGGGAGCGGTCAAAATACCTGTAAAGACGCTTCAGAACGGCGTTTTGGTTAAGAAACAAAACAATCAGAGCATCTGAATCACCATATTCAAACACTCATACAACATTTTTTTGAGGTTTTCTCAATCTTTCAAATAATTCTTATTTAGAATCTTCCTGTCTATTATATTCTTATTTTAAATTTCAACTCATTTTACTGTGGAGTTTTTAAGAAAAGTAAAGACAAAATCACTCCCAGCATCACTGCATGTTTAACCATGTTCCACATTCAAACACTCATAAAACATTTTTCTTTATAGGTTTGCTCAATCTTTCAAATACTTCCAATTTACAGTGTCCCTGTCTATTACTTGAAATTTATATGTTAAATTTCAAGTCATTTTACTGTGGAGTTTTGGAGAAAAGTAAAGGCAAAATCACTCAAAACCTCAGGTGCATTTTCAATCATGTTCCACATTTAAACACTCATAAAACATTTTTCTTTGTAGGTTTGCTCATTTTATGTTATGTTACGTTCTATTTTCACAAGTTACAATAGCTTGTTGTTTCTGATTGCACTTTAATCCATTTAATAGAGTTAAAACTTTTTTTTAACATTTTCGTTGTCACATGCAGGGGAAAAAATCGATTTAAATCGCAAATCGGATTTTTTGTGAAAAAAATCTGGGATTTTATTTTTAGGCCATATCACCCAGCCCTAATCAGTCCCAATATAGTTTGAAATGGTTTAGTGTGTATTTTTAATGGTTCATTCGATTAAAATATTTTATTGCAAATAATCACATGATTGTCATGAGTTAACTTGTGATTAATCACAACTTAATCACATTTCTATCTGTTAAAAAATGCATAATTAATACTTTACATGTTTTTTAAATATTATAATCAACATGGACATGGACAAATAGGGATGCTTAATGCAAATGTATGTTTATTATTAGTTAAACATAACTCAAAATAGAGCATAAAGATAAAATATTCTTGTAAATGTTTTATAGTAATTATTGTGTTTCAATTTATGTAAATCTCCAAGACACCAAACTAAACTTTTGCTGTTTCCACACAGACAGTTTTAATTGCCAGATGTGTGTACCTGTCAGGGATCCACCTGCCACGACCACCTCAGTAGCTGTCACGCTGCCTCACTCTGGCACTCCCGGCATTAATGAGAGACAGGTGTTACTGATTTCCCCATATAAACCTCAGTTTCCATCTCACTCGTGTCGGACCTATTTTATGGCTACGGACACCGACCTATTTCGAGGATTATTATTCTTCCGAGGTTTACTTTCCCTTCCGTAGATAACACTCTTTCCATGGATTATTCGTTCTGTGGATCATACCAGTTCCAAGGATTATACAGGTTTTACGGACTCAACCCGCATTACAGTTTGTAACTCTCCCTGACTCTGTGTTGTGCTCTGTTTCCTTAAATAAACATTATAGAGCTACTCCAGCTTCCGGTTCGGGGTCCGTACACTGACAGAAGGTCCGACCAGTACCGAAAAAGGAATCGCCCTGCCGCGAGGGTTCGGCAGCCGAACTCCGCTTCGGGTTTTACCAGAAAGCTTGCTGCCGCTCCTCGCGGATCATGCCTGCCGGCTCCAGGGCATGCAAGCGCGACACCCCTCCGAGAACCCAGGGGAATGCCCGGCTTGCTTCTCCGGCCAGATGACCGAGTGGATTCCTACGGAGCGTTGGAGAGTACCTGAAGATGAATTTTTCCCAGTTTCCCAAAAAACAAGCCAAAATTGCGTCTGTCTGGCGATGCTCTTTCTAGAGCCAATAAGTTCTGGAGCATGAAAGGAGGCGATTTTGGCTCATATGCCGATTTCATTGGGCTATTCCTGGAGTTGTTTGGGATGACTACGGCGGATCTCCACTACAGCCCCCTCTAATCTGAGAGGGCTCCGTTCCGGTGTTTCTCCGAGCACGCTGTTCCATTCCAGAGATCCCCTGAGTGCAATGCTCCGTTCCAGAGTTTCCACAAAAGCGCTGCTTTGTTCCAGAGTTCCCACGAGCGCGGCACTCCGTTTCATAGTATCTACGAGCGCGCCGCTCCGCTCCAGTGTCCCCAGAATGCGGCATCATGCCTCCAAGTTTCCCCAAAAGCACTGTCATTCCCCTCTGAGCTCGGCCCTGGCCGTGGCACGGCCTCTGAACCTCGCCGTTGGCGTCGCACGCCCTCTGAATCCCACCATGGGCGTCGCTTTGCCCCTGATCTCCGCCCAGGGGGTTGTCCAGCCTGTAAGCTCCGCTGCGGGTCCTTCCCGACTTTCCCTGGTTTCTGGGCGGCATGTTCCAGGCCTCCTCTATCGACCCTGGATAGTTTACGGGACCTTCTTCGGAGTGCCATGGCCCGCCTGGTGTGGGTGGTTTTGGGGCGTCCACCTGCCACGCCCCCCTTAGTAGCTGTCGCGCTGCCTCGCTCTGCCAGTGTCTCTCGTTACTGATTTCCACATATAAACCTCAGTTTTCTTCTCACTTGTGTCGGACCTACTTTATGGCTACGGACACCAACCTATTTCAAGACTGCCAGCAATCGCCGCTGGTTCTGTGGATCGCTCCCGTGGATTACTATTTTTCCGAGTTTTACTTTTGTTTCCGAGGATTACACTCTTTCCGTGGATTACACTTCTTCCGTGGATTACTTTCCCTTCTGTGGATTACACTACTTCCGTGGATTAATCGTTTCATGGATCATACCAGTTTCGAGGATTATACAGGTTTTACGGACTCAACCCGTGTTACGGTTTGTGACTCTCCCTGACTCTGTGTTGTGCTCTGTTTCCTTAAATAAACATGATAGAGCTACTTCTGCTTCCAGTTTGTGGTCCTTACCCTGACAGTACCATGGTGGATTTTGGTGCTGATTAAAAAATTGCAAATGCTAAAAAAAATTTTTTGGTGCACTTTATAATTGTTTTTATATCTAAATAAAGAAATTATGTTGCGAATAAACGTGTGTTGCGTTGAAGGTTTTCATTTCATCTCTTATTTACAAATATTTTTAATAAAAATTGTCAAACAGAAATGCGTGCTGCATTAATCACACGTTAAGAAAATTAGAGCCATTAAAATACATTTGAGCTAACGCGTTATTAACGTGTTAATTTAGACAACCCTAATATTCATATTTGTTGTCTATTAAGATTTATTAAAAACTGAGTATTTTATCAAAATGCTATAAATAATACTATTAATCTAAGTTTGCCCTCCACTCACATTTTTTGAAATCACTATATTGTTATAATTTAAAAGATCACAAAGTCTTACCTTGGCTATAAGGAAACTATTTATTTAGTTGTTTAGTTACTTCCACTAGCCCACTGACTGGATCCTGGAAGGCACTGGACAACTCATCACCACCTGACATACAAAAATACAGAACTCAGATCATCAGAGATACTAAGATGTGTTTAACAATTTAGGAAATACCATGCTAATACTGAAATATTTATGAAATACCCAACCTGTAGGCATGTACTGATGTTTTGATACTGTATATTTTGTGTTTCTAGAAAATTACCAACAGATTCAAGTGTAACATGATGTTTGGATATGATCTGCATATGCTTTCTGAGTAATTCATGTGGAAATTACTTTTACATAGATTCATTTAATAATTTGACAATTGCTAGGAAACTACTTGTTGGTCTTGTGTAGTCAGTTTGTAAGCATTCAGTTGTAAGCAAATATAGTAAAACATTATAAGTAAAGTATGTATTGCATTATAGATTAAGAAATTTAAGCAAAGTGTTAAGTATGCAGTTAAAGATGAGAATTTTCTCATGAATAACTGCATACCCAGATCAGGCCTAACATTATGATATTGACAGGTGACATATATGATATGACAGGTGAAAATGAAAAACACTATCTCTTCATCATGGCACCTGTTAGTGGGTGGAATACATTAGGCAGCAAGTAAACATTTTGTCCTCATAGTTGATGCGTTAGAATCAGGAAAAATGGGTGATTGTAAGGATTTGAGCAAGTTTGAAAAGTGCCAAATTGTGACGTCTAGACATCTGGGTCAGAGAATCTCCAAAACCGCAGCTCTTGTGGGCTGTTCCTGGTCTGCAGTGGTCAGTGACAGTGTTAAACTGCTGACAGGGTCTTGGGCGGCTGAGGCTCACTGATGCACAAGTGGAGCAAAGGTTGGACCATGTGGCCCGATCCAGCAGACGAGCTCCTGTAGCTCCAATTAATACTGTTAATGCTCGACAGGTCAAGGCTGTTTTGGCAGCAAAAGAGGGACACAATATTAGTCAGGTGGCCATAATGTTATGCCTGATTGGTGGCTATAATGTATTGCCTGATCTGTGTACTTAAATGTGTTAAAACTTTGATTAAATTTTTTGATTAATAAAACTATTTTGAGCAATGCATTCTGTGCAGCAGCCTGTCTTAACCAAAAGTATGATAAATTATGGATTGATTATTTAAAATAGTGCCCTCAACTTTGTCATCGCCATAACAATTCTTTTATTATTATTATTTTTTTGTTTAATTAAATTTTTTACAAAAAACAACCATATAACAAAAATTTAATGATGGAATAAGTTTATGAATATGATAATTATGTTGATAAGTACAGTGCATAATCGGTCTGAAAATTGGTTCCAGCATAATTTGATGGAAAACTTTAAACTTGTAAGCCTCATACAACACATTATTTGATAAATGCAAACTGTAAACTAATAAATTGATAGACATTCCTCCGTGGGTTTAAATAATGCATCTTTATGGAAGCAGACATAAAGAATATAGGATGTTTCCAGTCTATTAATTCCACGCTGCCTCTGGTGTGTTACCAAGTGGTCTCCCGTGTTTTAAAAAAAACTAATAATGAATTGCAGATCAAAGCCCTGGTAAAAAAGATCAGCTGAACCCTGATATTTATCACAGTTTTTAACCAGGTTTGCTTTTGGATAATGGACTCGGATATACATAATATTATAAACAATGACAGCATATGACAACTGCAACTTTTGTCTATGTGTAACTCCATCAGGGTTAATAATGTATTCCAAAAGTGTGATTTTTTACAATGTGAAATTCAATCTTCTTTAATGAAGTGTTTTTTCTAGAAAGTGAATCAGAGCCTGTATGACACATGTTAAAGAAAGATTTCCTTAGACAGTGACTATATTTTAAAGTAATCATGCCAAGCATGTGCGTTTCACATCATTAATAAGACACGGTAATACTGAAGAAAACATAGCCTTTTCTTCAATATGACTTATTGACTTATCTAAACACAAATTCATGCCTTGCTAAAATTGATTGGGGTGTGGTAGCCTTATTATATGCTATTTCTTATATAAATATTGAGTTTAATTGATGCATTGAGTAATTAAGCTTGAATTAAAAGCACATTTACAGTACTCCCTAGTTTGCAAGAAATATGTGATGGATATGCAATGAAGACATTGACCTGACACCAGCTTTGTGACCTTAAAACATTCTGACTAATTTGCAAAAGCATGAAATCATTCAGCACCTGACAGCATCTCCCAGAAGACAAAAAAACGTATTCTACGTCATCAGAGAACAATAAAGGGTTACAGTCATTCACACTGAAGGGGCAGAGGTGACACATGTGACCAGCTTTGAGTACCTAAGAGTCCATATTTCTGAGGACTTTTCCTCGGCACTCAACACCTCCACCCTGATAGAAAAAAAGCAACTTCACATTCTTAATAAAATAAGGAAAGCTCAGCAAATCCCTCATCATCCTGCTAAACTTTTCAAAGTAGTCTTCCCTCTAGCACTAGAACAGGGGTGGCCAACCCGCATGCGGCTCTTTGGCTGGTTTCATGCGGCTCTTAAGTTCATATCGATTTTTGTGTGTTTGATTTTTTATTGTGCGTGTTCGCTTTGCTTAAGTTCAATACGGTATTTTAAGACTTAAATGAGCTTGTGCCCCCACTGGGAAACTTTGCGGTATATCAGACCTTGGCATGAGGCCAATCATAAATTACAGCGATGCCTAAAGAAAGACCTAAATCACCGAAACAACACGTCAGAAACACAATAGTAATGACGCAATAAAAAAGCGCAGCAGCACACGGGTATCTGGATCAGAGCAACATGTGTGCGCTGTGCGGAGAGCGATTTACAAAACATGCAGTGCTAAAATTTCAAGAGGGGGTGTATCTGCAAAGAGTTTCTCCAAGTCGGGTTTAATTTATCACCTGAAATACAAACATCCGGATTGCCATTTTAAATATGAGAAGAACGCGACGCAGAAAAGTAAAGTGAATCCGAGCATGCGCACTCCGTCTGTAGAGGACGCTTTTGAAAAGACAGGAAAGTTTTCCAGTGATGGTGCCGAGGCAAAAGGCATAACACAAAAAATTATGGATTTCATTGCCATTTAAATTGAATTTTCTTTTCGGTGCATCCCTAAAATATTATCGTTGGTGTGGCCCTCTGACCCAATTCAGGTTTCTGAAGTGGCCCCTTGTAAAAATTAATTGCCCCCCTGCTGTATATTCATCTCACGCACATGCGCATTTGACGAAAATACCGTATTGAACTCAAGCCAAGTGAACATGCACATAACAAAAAAACACCAAGTCCTTGTTTTCTACCCTGAAACACCTGAAATCAAAGCATCGATCTGTTCTGACTGACACACGTGAAAGAATTGCTTCGAGTGGCAACAATGGAATACGAGGCAGATTTGAAGGGGATTGTTTAAGGCAAGGACGCCAAAAGTCCCACTAAGTAACATGCACAGTAAAAGAAAAACGCTATTGTAAATTATTACATTTATTGTTTGTGGACTGGGTTAAACTAAGAGTTTGTGTGTGAGACAGTTCACACAATGTTCATTGTTTAAAATGACTGTCCTGTGGTCTTAGAACTGTAGGAGTCAATTTCTGTCATTATGTTGGTGTGTGACATTTACAATAAATCTGGCTGAGCAGAGGTGTGTGTGTGTGTGTGTGTGTCTGTGTGTGTGTGTGTAAGAGGAAGGGATGGGTGATGTTCATGTGTGCCCATGTGTATGATGTGGCTCTTTGCGGTAACATAATCAAAAATGTGGCTCTCGGTCTCTGACTGGTTTGCCACCCCTGCACTAGCGGATTAAAAAAGTTTCTTCCTGTCAGCCTATTGAACTCTGCACTCAGACGCTGAAGTGTATCCTTACGCATCCTGATTCTATCAAAATATACATTTTACTCTGACTTACTGTATGCTTTCCACAAAAACATTTGACGTGCATTATTAACGCTGTTTCACCCTTCATTTGCACTACCATGTTACTTACCTTATAGTTAATTCTCAACTTGCCTCGTTATGCGATCTCTGTATAGTCATCTGATAGTCACTGGTCATCTTTACCTCATTTCTCTGCACAATAAATATCTATATTTGTCATGTCAAATCAACTTTGACCAAATGATAGTGACCAAAAGGTTGAAGGTAAAAATTGGTATTGACTATTGATACTGTCAGTGTGCCAATTTTCACATTACAAGTCTTAAGGGCCTTTGATATAGAACAATAATAATAAACCAATCACCCCAAAAAAGTGCATATGCACCCATAGTGCAATACTATACACACAATACTAAACCAATTCCAAAAATATTTTGGATGCTGTTCAAAGTCTAAATAAAAAGCAGAATGCAATAATTTGTTGCAGATCTCATAAACCCACATTTTATTTAAAAAAAAACATAGAAAACATAAAATATTTAAATTAAGATGCTGTACCAAATCTAAATTAACATGTAATATTTAGAATTTGATGGAAACACATCTGAAAAAACTTCTACCACTTCTTCTTCTATTGGCTTCTCCCATTAAGGGTCACAACAGCGGATCATCCGTCTTCATACCCCCCTGTCCTGTACATCTGCCTCAACCCAACTACCTGCATGCCTTCCCTCACCACATTCATAAACTGCCTCCTTGGTCTTCCTCTTTTCCTCCTTCCTGGTGGTTCCATCCTTAGCATTCTCCTACCGATATACCCCATGTCCCTCCCCTGCACATGTCCAAACCATCTCAATCACACCTCCCTTTACCTTGCCTCCAAAAAATCCTATATGCACTGTCCCTCTAAACTAATTTATAATCCTGTCCATCCTGTCCAATAACACAACTCCTCTCTCGGTACCTTGTCGTACACTCTTCCTCCTTCAGCTTCCACCATCTTATTCTTCTTTCAGTCCTCACTCTCCTCCTCTTCTTCTTCAACTACAAAAAATCCAACAGACCACCAGCCGATGCTGTCTAGCTACACTGTCCCCTGCCAACACCTTACAGTTTCCAATCTCCTTCAGGTTGCATCTCCTGTATAGAACATAGTTCACGTGTGTGCACCTTCCTCCACTCTTATACGTCACCCTATGATACTCCTTCTTCTTAAAATAAGTGTTCACCACTGCCATTTCCATCCTTTTAGCAAAATCTACCACCATCTGCCCTTCCACATTCCTCTCCTTAAGGCCATACCTACCCATCGCTCTGGACAAGGGCATCTGCTAAATGCTGCAAATGTAAATGTTTGACAATTGTTGTCCCATCGTGTCTGATACTGGATTCTACCTGTTAAACAATCCTAGGACTTCTCTGTCAAATGTATTAATATGCACCAAATGTTTTATTTGTTGTTTCATGATGCACAAAATGTTTTCAAATAGTGAAAAGTTTGGAATGTAGGCAGGCCAGTTCAGCACCTGGACTCTTCTACTACAAAGCCATGATATTGTAATAGATTTTAGCATTAAGCAGTTTAGCATTGTCTTGCTAAAACAGTCAGGGATTTCCCTGAAAAGCCATTGTCTGGATGGAAGCAGCTCTAAAACCTTTGCATTACGGGATTATGGTGTACGTAATTGCCTATGGAATGATACAGTGGTACCTTGACCTAAGAGTTTTCTGAGGTACGAGCGGTCACTCGGTCGTTTTTTTGCTTTGAAACGCGAGCAGAAACTTGAGGTACGAGCTCAAGACGCCGCTGCTAAATGGCGAAGCGAAGCCAGAAAGTGAAGATTGTGACGAAAATTAAGATGAGAAATTAAAAAATGTTAAAGTTTAGGGATATGTAGTGTACAGGAGTGATAGTAAAAAACGAGTTTTCCCTCCGCCTCCGCTTATCACCTCTACCCCTCCTCCACACACACACACACACACACACACACACACACACACACACACACACACACACACACACACACACAGGCGTTTTCGTTAGCTCAAGTCGTCTCATCTCCAAGAAAAATACACTGAACCTTATTATATCTTTACATTCTCTTTTATTATTTTTTTATACAAGATTTGTCATTTATAAATACATTTTTCTTATTCAAAAACATGTAACAAAAACAACTGGGGTGGCATTTTGGGGGCTGGAATGGATTGTTGGCATTTCAATTCATTTCAATAGGGAAATTTGCTTTGAAATACGAGCAAATTCACATACGAGCAAGGTTACTGAACGAATTAAACTCGTATGTCGAGGTACCACTGTATATATCTTTTATCACTGATGGTGTCTATTCAGATGTGCAAGCTGTCAATTCCACAGGCACTAATTCACCCCCATAAAACTATAGATGCAGGACCTTAAACTAAACACTGATAACACTCCACATTAAGTCCAGAGTACCTGATGTCCATGGTTTAATTTTAATTTTGAATTTGAGACTCTGCCTTTCTTTGGTCCTTTTTTAAAGTCATGTTACTGACCTGTCGTCAAAAAACCTAATTACAATCAGTTTCTTTTTAGTAAAACTTACTATTCTAGACTTTTCACAATTTGTATTCGAGCTGTAGCCATTTCACAGTGTCCCAACTGGAAATAGGGTTCTAATAAGTAGAAGTAAAAGCAGTAGTGCAAATCATACTATCATTCCATGATTCCATGATAATACTCATACTCTCTTAATAGTCAAGAAGACACTTGCAATAGGGTACCTACACACCTTTATTGCTTGATCCTATAAATACAGCTAGAAACAGTGATCAACCCTGTGAAGCCTAACATATGAAATAATTAACAGAAAATGTTTGTGTTGGGGCCTTTAAACAAACAAAAAAAATATTTTTGACATCTGAAAATAAATACAGAAAAAATGTTTGTGGATTCTGAATTTCTTCTCTGAATTGGTAAATATAACATAGATTATGATAATTATGTAGTTGTTTTAGCAAACAGACAAATATAAGCAAGCTACAACATTAGATTGGATGTACAAAAATCAAATATTCCACTAGTTCGGAATCAGTAAAAAAAAAAAGCCATTAAATTAAAACTTATTATTTATTTGTATTGTAGGTTGTATTTGACATTGGGCAAGAATAATGCAGATTGAATCATGATCAATGCAACACATTGATGACTAAGCTAAATTACCTTATATACCTGCTGTTTTTAATTTAACAAATTTTTAACACAATTTTACTATAACATTCTTTAAAAAATATTCTTTTAATTATTAGTTGCTTCAAAAAAGTACATATTCATAATAAAAAATCAGTAACAACATAACCTTTTTTTTTCCCCCACAAGAAGACAAGTCTCAGATTGTTGTTTTTTTTTTTTTTAGGAAATACTTGAAGTATTAAAAAAAAAAAAAACTGTTTTTGAGGAAAGTATTGTTGATGCAGGTGGTGCAGAAGTCTCAGAAACTAATGTATTAAATATGATACATTCGGCGTTAAAGAGTTGGGGGGGGGGGGTATGTGTAAAATTACTTTTTTTTTTTCTTTTTTCTAAATATAGGCTTGTATCAAGTTTGGTGTCAATTTGTAAAGGGTCATTTGTGTGGTTCAAAGGTTTGTGATTTGGGAATTTTAGTGCCTCGTTATAAAATGTATGTGTCCTTTAAGACAAGTTCATTGAGGTTATTTAGTCTAGTTTGTAAGTCATGCTGGACATGGGAGTCTGCCAAATGTCACAAATGTAAATGTAGCCTTTTCTGAGGTCAAATCGATGTAGACTTCCAACTATTATTCCCATATACTGACATCAGTCTTTGTTGCTGTAAAGTTAGAAACACACAATTGTCTGGAATGTCTGTGTATGAAATAGCACTAATATTCCCTTCATTGGTATAGGTCTAGCCCAAATGAAAATGGGTCTTCCAATACTATAATGCCCCTGTGCACAAAGTGAGCTCCATAATGATATGGTTTGCCATTGGTGGAAGAACTCCAGCAGTCCTGTCCTAAACACCACTAAGCCCATTAGGGATGAACTGAAATGGTGACTGCCTGCTAGGCCTCCTTAACCAACGGGGCCAAATCCCATGCTCTAGTGGCTGAAAAGAGAAACCCACAAATCTGTTTGAAAATTTCATGGAAAACCCTTCCAAGTGTGTTTAGGCTGTTCACTGAAAAAGGTGCAGTGTGATTGCACAGTCTAAGTAATTCTGCCATTGTGAGACATTAACAGGGGATTGCTATGATGTGTTTTATTTTTTTAGGATGCTTTAGCTCATTTAGCCTTAAAGGTTTAAAAAAAACGGCAATTCAGCTTAATTGGGCCCACACACCAACAATAGCATGTACAAAATAATGTGCTTTTTGGATTTTTGGATAAATACCTCTCATACATCCTGCATTATAGCTGTTTAAATTTAGAGTAATTGTAGGATGAGCCAATCAGAGCATTCACTCCCAATATCTTATACAATTTTCAAATTTTGTATTAATCTGTGAATTTAACAGGTAGTATAAATGCAAACATCATGATGTTACATTGACAGGCTTATTACTCAGCAAACCTAAAAACATTCAAGAATGACTATAGGAGGCTGCCTCATGGAGCTGTCTGTGGAACACGGAAGTTTCAAGCGTCTTTTTCAACCTTTTTACTTTGTCAATTTGTTTTGCATTTTGAAATGGGAAAATTATTTGAAATAACACAAATGAAAACATTTCAGAAACATAAGATTTGTCCAATAAAATCTATATTGCATAAGAAGTATTTTTATTAACTTTTTAAATTTACATAAAAAAGTACATTCTTGAGACCAGCCTGGTCTAAGCCAAGTATTACAATAAATGGTACAAAATGACATAGCTGTTATGAGTGCACAATATATTCCAGCCTCACTAAAAAAGCAGTCTCCTAAAAACATCCACATATTAAACATGTTGACATGTTTATTGGAGACCCATTTAAATATAATCTTAATACAGACATGGAAGATTAAAGTCTCCTAATTGTTACTCATTCTATGTATAAACATATCTTAACATATATTGTTTGCAATGATGCAATTGGTAGCAAACTGAAATTAAATATTTCGAATCGTAATAAATAATCCAGAAACTACTTAATTCTAAAATTAAATTGTTAGGGAGATTTACCCATAGTCTCTGTGGTTTGGCTTGTGGCCACATGCAGTGAGGCCAGGCTGGTGTCAGATCTCTGGGAGGCAGTAGAGGGAGATGACAGGGTAGTGCCATTCACCTTGGACTCAGCCTGTGGCTAGGACATAAGTAAAAAAGGAACCAGACTCATTAACCAAGGAGATGGGTGTTTAGCAATGTTTAGAATATACACTCACTGACCACTTTGAGAGACCTATAGACCTGCAAATTCATGCATTTCTCCAATCATGTTGCAGGAGTACAGTGCATTCAAATATGCATTGTACTATACTTTGATGCATTAACGATACAGTTGACCTTGGAAATATTTGTGGGTAAAATATGTTTTGCTAGGACTATTTCAGACCGTTGAGCTTCTGGGATGTTTATGCACAAAAAGTCTCTAGAATTCACACCGATAATATATTATAATATATATGATCAATTATAGAATATACATATAAAGACATTTGTGTATAAAAATCCCAGAAGCTCAACAGTGTTGTTTTGTAAACAAATATCTGGACTGAGAAATGAAAACAAATAATCTGATGGTCATAAAGTATCAAAAGCACTTCATAGGATTGGGAGAACCTGCTGGAACAACTGCATGTACAAAAAGTGAGCTGCTCTTTCAAAAAATGGCTAATACTTCAGCTATGCTAATGCATGGTTGTGCTGCCCGGAAATACTGTGGACACACCTTGCCATGACGAAGTGGGCGTGGTCAGCTCGCAAATGCATTTTTAAGTCCAGATTTACATTTAAATGCTAATTTTGCTACTATTTCTGCTTGGACATGTTACAAATATTAAATCAATTTGGGTAATACATTTTTTATTTTTACTTAAAATGTGTTAAAATTAGTTTGTAATTTACATATTAAAACTACTGTTAGAAATGTCAATTGTAAATTATATAACTAAATTTCCATTTTCATTTTTTAAATAAAGAAATACATTTCCCAGTGCCACTTTGAATAGTGCATTGCCTTTTTGCAAGTTGCATTTTAAAATTAATTTTGTGGCCTATATGCTTCTATAGCAGCTTCACAACATGATTGCTATGCCAAAGCTCATCCATGGAAGTCCCACTGTGTGTCTAACAGGTTGTCTAATAGACACATTCTCAAAAGACCCACTTAATTTCTTGCAGTACAGCACAGAGCAGAACAGTTAACCCAGTAAGGACAGTCACTCAGCGTTCACAATGTTAAGGCTATCGCTGTTCCTTGAGATAAATTCATGCTTAAAATATATGCTTAATCGTTAGAATCAAGTTCTGCAACACTCTAAATATTGAAGGCCTACTTAAAAGAAAAATTATTCAAGAGAAAAAAATGAACACTGTGATATTTACGGTCATACAAGCACCTCAAAACAGACCACAAAAAAATGTGAACATAAATGGAATCAAAATAATAGTATTTCAAAGCGAATGAAAGCAGACTTCTGAACCCAAAAAAGGTATTTCTTTACCCTAGTAGAAGATAAACAATCCAAGAATTTTTTTTTTCAATATTGTAGCCAAATGAACCACAGAAACAAGCACCAATTCACACTATGTGAACATGTAAAATACATTGACCATGAATTTTTTTAGTGGCAAAATGTATAACCGTATTTTCCGGACTATAAGCCGCTACTTTTTTTCCCACGCTTTGAACTCCACAGCTTAAACAACGAAGTGGCTTATTTATGGATTTTTCCAAAAAACTGAGCCCCATAAAGTTCAATCAATAAAATTGATCACCGGGTTCAGGTGAACCAATGAAACTCTTCATATTAAATCAGATGCGCTTCCACTGAATCGGGCCGCACCACTTCATAAATATGGATGATGTTCCTCTGATGTTTGACCTGCCGCTCACTCGGACTGTCTACAGGAAATGCGAATCATTCATCAAGCTGAAAACAACCGGGCATGAAAACACACACTTCACCTGTGTTCTGAGCTGCACAGCATCAGGAGAAAAGCTTCACCGATGGTGATTTTTAAACGCACAACGACGCCAAAAGGTAAACTCTCGAGAGAAATAGTTGTGAAAGGAAGGAGGAAGACAGTGAACAATGACTTTCTTGGTAGGCTACAGTTTAGATACAAGCCGTGTAACAGACATGTCTTTAGTTAAAGCCTGTGTAAAGTTCATTAGTTTCAGTGTATTCAGGTGTGGCATATTTGCGTTCAAAATAAAAATCTTTGTCAAATTCAGTGGGTGCGGCTTATATTTGGCTGCGTCATAGTACAAATTTCAACATCCACTGTACAGAGACAAGATCAACAAGCAATGGAAATTAGATCAGTGGAAAACTGTCCTTTAGTCTGATGGTTGGATTTTAAATTATCGAAAGTCACGATTGATGTCTGTGCTTCTAGGCTTGATGTAGACACACACCTGTGAACTTCAGAACAGTAAGTGCCAAATGTTCTGCTTTAGTAGATTACTAAATCGGATATAGAACTCTTGGTGAAGACTATTGTTTTATAGGCCATGAAAAAAAATGTAATCAGAGGAGGGTGTATTTTCTTTTTCCCACAAGCCATTAAGCATGCAGCACTTTGTCAGTTTTGAAACTACTTGCTTGCACTTTCTGTTACACTAAGGCTGTTTTGTTTGATACAAAGACATTTTTAATTCAGGTAAATTACATGAAATAACACGGTTACAAATCAAATCCAGTTAAAAAGTTTACTTTATATATGTATAGTTGAAAAGGGTAAAATAGGGCTCATAGATGTAAAGGATCGCTGCACGATTTGGAAAAAAATCCTTTAATTTAATTTATTTGAACCTAAAAGCTAAAATATTGTCACATAACAGAGGTCGCGTTTTTTTGTTGGGCTAGCAGTTCATTGTTGGTCTACAATGCATCCACCTTTACCTGATCTCTGTGCTGCACACTGGAAAGTCATGTGACCACACACGTCACACGTGCACTGCCTAAATTCAGACTATCTGGTCTTTTTTGTTTTGTTTGCGGTGTGAAAAAATCTGCAAACTGTTCTTAGAAAGTATTGGTTTACACATGCACTTATTTAATTAAATCACAACATTTGCTGTCATATAATCACTCAAGTGAAAATCACGATTGCGATACAATTAATTGTGCAGCACTAATGGAATGACAATGAACCTTGGAAACATAACATGATCATTCTTGCTCGTGTTTGATCAGCATGTAAAATAGGCATGTGAATCGGCACTAGTTTCACAACTCGATTCGATTCCGATTAATATGTCAATGATTCAATTAAATTCAATATCACGATGCATTGCATCCTCGATATTTATTATTACTGAACATAGCTACATTTATCAATGAATAAGCAGTCAGATATATATGAAAGCCCTTTGTATTTGATTTACTCCATGGATGTACAGTTCCTGAATAGGGAAGGAGTGGCACTGCGGTCCAGGCTATAGAACCAGAGGAAGGTCAGGGGGGTGGACTAGCCTGCAGCATTGCAAATGTCTTGAAGGGGTACTCCAGAGGACCTAACCTTTGAGGTCTTTGTGTGAGCTCTGACCCCAAATGGAGCAGGGAGACCAAAGGACTCATAGGATGATGCGATGGCATCAATAATACATTTGCTCATTGTCTGCTAATTAGCAGGGAGGCCTCTCCTCGGAGGGCCGTGGCAGACAAGCAGTTGATCAGATTTACTCCCGTGCGCGGGCACAGCCAGTTTAATTCTCCTGGTCTGGGGCCTAAAACGAAGGATATAATTCCTGTAACCTTACAGGTTGTGGGAAGCACATTTAGTGGCACGGTTAACAGACCATGTCCCTGAGGGGGCTGGGATGACCAGAGCCTGCTGGTTTTCCACAAGAGTGGGAAGGATCCCGTGAAACGGGGCGAAAGAGACCTGAACTAAATCTAGTAACCTCGCTCTACAGTGTGCAGGACCCACTGAGACACGTCTGAAAAAGCTTTTCAAGCTGCCAAAAAGTGCCTTAAAGTTATCAGTCTCACGAAACTGACCTACAGTGTGTTGAGCAGGGGCAGAGCCTTCAAACAAATCTAGGGGCCTGCTGGGTGGAAACCGAGGAGGAGGCTCGCTGGAGCTGGCCATGCCCTAAAGCACAATTGGTGGCGGGGTTAACAGACAGGGTGCCTGGGGGGGGTCAAGCGGGCACCAGATACAGTGGTGCAACGTGCCCCTTCATGGCCGGATCCCCAGAAAGTCCTGTGTCAGGACTTTTTCGTCGAAGGCCTTCCGGTTGAAAATGACAGTCTATAAATCTGCCACCCCACGGGCTTCGACGCCGAGCTCCGCACAAGATCTCTCACAGGGCGAGCGCAATTCACCACACTACAACTCTGTACCTCTCGATGGGAGGTGGAGGGTTGCGGTTGTAAACGGTGTGGGAGGTACCACTGGAACACCGTTTCCTGTTTCTTATTTTCCTGAAACCTCTCAACCACAGCATTTACGGAATCGCAAAAGAGGCCCGAAGAAGCTAGTGGGGCGTCCAGCAGTAAAATAGAATAGCCTTTATTTGTCACTGTAGGGTGCCCATCCAGTGGCCCAACGACGGAATCCACTAGTGTGGGTGAAGGTATGCTGTGTGTTTGTCTTTCTCGCACGGCTATTAAAGATTGCACTTTGTTACATGTATCAATTTTAACCTCTAACCTGACTCCAATTTATAATAAAGATTTAACTTGAATATCTCTAATTCAAGTTGATCACCTTATTGGTTGTACTTTTTAAATTTTAATAGATTATTCTAAGCATTACGGCTTTTTTATTTATCATTCATTATGGTCCTAGACTCGCTTAGAGCCTTGTGCTCGGGTAACGATACCTGCTCATGGAAACACATTGGCCATTTTAGTCAGAGGGTATAACGGTAAACTAATATTCTTTAAGTAGGCCACACAATTCTTGCTCATTCATAAAGAACTATTGATTGAGTTACTTGGTCATAACTTGCTAAGTCAGTGATAACCGCTACACATGCTCACGGACACAAACTCACCAGACTGTACCTTAGTCAGAGGATATAACGGTAAACTAATATTCTTTAAGTAGGCCGCTCAATGCTTGCCCATGCATAAAGAATAATGTATTTAGCCACTTAGTTATAACTTGCAAAGTCAATGATAGTCAGAAATCAGAAGGTCCCAGACGTTGTGCTCTATGCTCCATCCGTTCATGAGCCTTCAGTTTGTACTATCCTGGTCATAGATTTGCGGTAACACCAGACTACGTAATCAACTAGGAAATGATTTCAGGACATTTTTAAGTTAATCAAGAATTTTACATTTATTTGCCAGGCAAACAAATGTCACATCTAAAACAAATAATAGAAGAAAGTTGCATAACATGATCAGCATAAAACCAAATATTTTAGCAATGCAGTTTACTAAAGAATTGTTAAAGAGTTACTGTACCTGACAATGGAGACACACAGGGACTGTGCGGGAAGTTCCGACTACAGAATGCTTCCCTGAGTGTTTCGGCAAAATTCCTTAAATACCCAAACCATCGTAAACACTTGTAAATTCGAAGTGATAAAAGCTTTGCAAACCCTATCTTGGGACAGGATGTGACCTAAAAACCAAATGTCACCTAGACCACCTGGTAAGGATCTTCTCTGGGGCAACCCTTACGTCAGTAGGACAGAATTTCCCCAAACCTGAGGTCTGGTCTACTGATATGGGACTGAGATCATATTTCCAATCACACTGAGACCTTTAAAATGATACCAAACATGTAAAAGTAAAATGTATACATTCCTAAAAAGTAATTATTACATTATGCAAGTAAAGTAGCTTGAATTCCGGGACCTTTCCATGACCCGGCCATCTCCCCAGGAGGGAAAGAGGAGGCTTAAGGATGGGGGACTGGGCAGCTGAACAAATGGCTTTCTCTCCTCCGATCAAAAAGATCCTCTCTTTATATTAAAAGGTTTATTGTTTTGTTGCATGGTAGTTCTCGGGGTCTGGAAATGATAGCTCAGTGGAGGAAGAGCCAGACAAGGTTGATCATGACAAAGGGAATTTGCTGCCATCCTCTCTGGGCCAAAATAGGTCTTAACTAATTAAAAATCAGATCTTCTCTAAAAATTGTAAATGATCTAGATGTGTCAGAAAATAAAAGAATGATCTGCTTTGGAGAGTAAAAACTTTTATGAAGAGAGGTTGACTGAACCCAGGCCAGCAAAGGTTTGCATAGATGAGCAAATGATTCCCTTTGCAGGCTGGTGTCCTGTTTGTCAGTTTGCTCCTGGTAAAACAAAATCCAACAGTGTTAAATGTGTTTGTCCTGGCAAGTCTAATTTGCCTTGTATTGGATTTTGAGACTTAACAGGAAAAAACACCTTCATTCAAGACCAGGCAATTAGAATAGGTGAAAATACAGTATGGCATTTGACTGAGACATTCCCAAGAGGAAAACTGATGTACTTGATCTACTAATATATTGTGATTGCATGATCAGCTTCTACAGACTGTCCAGCTACACAAGGAAGTGGACTTGCTTTTATAATACCAACTCACGGATCAAGTACAGACAAGACAGCCAGACCTTACAACAATTTTCAAAGAGAACCTTACAATACTAAGATGAAAGATTTAGGGAAATACAAAACATTCGTCTTAAATAATAGACATTCCAAATACTAACAGATGCAGAAAGCACGGATGCAAAAACAAAACCTTGAGTTAAATGTCAAACAGTGGTGAAAATGTTATTGAAAATAAATAAATAAATGTGAAAAAAATTAAGAAAATGTCAAACACAATAAAAAAATATTATAAAAAATCGTTTCCAATTCATAACATCAAAATCCTTTTGTCCACTAGAGTGACATGTTATAACATTTGAAATAAATTAATACAAATAAAACCTCTACAATGTGTTTATTACCACCAAACACTAAATTTACTGTATATAAAGTGCCCTCCACAATTATTGGCACCCCTGTTTAAGATGTGGTCGTGGACTTCTAAAAATTCTCCTTTTTTTTAAAACAACATAGAACCCAAATGCAAAAAAAGAGAAAAATCCAACCTTTCATTTAAGTACATTACTTTGGTGGTAAAAAAAAATCACACATTTAGAGAAAGAAAAAAATAAACCTTGAAATCATGTGTGCCACAATTATTGGCACCCCTAACAATTCCTCTGAATATATATATTTTTCTGTAGTTGCTAAGGTTGGTCAGGGTATCTAGGGACTTTTAATTAGTAATTCATGATTTCCTGTTTCCCTGGGGTATAAATATGACGTGACGCAGAGGCCTAATTCTCTTACCCATTTGTCAACATGGCAAAGACAAGAGAACACACAATTCAAGTAAGGCAGATGTGTTCACAGAGTCTCCAAAACAACCATCAGACGCTCTCTACATGCCAACAAGCTGTTTGGGAGGCATGCAAGGAAAAAGCCTTTTTTCACTAACACTCACAAACGTAAACGTCTGGAGTTTGCTAAGCGGTACTGGGACTTCAACTGGGATTGTGTGCTTTGGTCAGATGAGACTAAGATTGAGCTTTTTGGCAACAAACACTCTAAGTGGGTCTGGCGTAAAACAAAAGATGAGTATGCCGAAAAGCACCTCATGCCCACCGTGAAGTATGGTGGAGGATCTGTGATGCTGTGGGCCTGTTTCTCTTCCAAAGGCCCTGGGAACCTTGTTAGGGTGCATGGCATTATGAACGCTTTGAAGTACCAGGATATTTTAAATAAAAACCTGATGGCCTCTGCCAGAAAGCTGAAGATGGGTCGTCATTGGGTCTTTCAGCAGGATAATGATCCAAAACATGTGGCAAAATCTACACAAAAATGGTTCCACATCTTAAACAGGGGTGCCAATAATTGTGGAGGGCACTATTTTTCCCCAGGTCAGGACGATATTCTGCACAATGTCTTTACCAGATAGCTGCCATTCCTCAATGTCATGAGGCAATACCGCTGCCAAATTAGAACTTGTGAGATTCATGAACAGCTCTTGTTTACAGCATGAAACATGATCTGTCAGTCCTCGCTAACTTAATGTGCCTTTATTGTTACATAACAATAGTCTTTCAAGAATTATGTTATTGAGACTCGATTAGCTAGGCTTATTAATGGCATTACCTGAGCTTTGGTTTCGTGGTAGAGGTATTTTATTGTAAAGTGGCTGCATGACAGGAGCTTATATTTGAAAAGTGAGATAACCCAGGGTTGTCCACCACAGAATAAAACCATAGATTCTTTGCTACAAAATTTGCTACAGATCTGGTTATTCTCTTCACTTTTTCTTGGGTGGCAAAGTTGATCTTTTTTTTTTTTTTTTTTTTTTTTTTAGCTGAGCTAAAAAAGTTTTTTTTTTTGCTGTTTTTAGCTGAGCTAAAAAAGTCCATTTTGGCACTGTAGGCATCAGAATAGTGAAAATAGCTAACGTGGTTTAGTGGTATTCCCAACATATCATAATTTGTGTGTTGTGCACACAGTGTGCCTTGTCCTGTTCGTGCTTACCAGTTTGTTCATAAAAGCCAGTATATGCAGAGATCTCAGATTTTAGCATGCTGGGTGCATTTTTTTACAACTTGCCTCAGTGTTTCCTCTCCGTCAGCCATTTTAAGCTAGTGGGGCAAGTGTGTACGGGATGAATGATGTCACTTGGCTATAATCAATTATGATATTATTGCATCAATGCATAATCATCCACGTTTGCATCGCAATGCACCAGAGCTGAATAAATTCAACACCTCTAATGTATACATAATATCATTTTGATTTTGTATCTTAAATTTGAATAAGACGCGAATATCACTTATATTTAGAAATGTGAAAAGAAAGAAAGAAAGAAAGAAAGGAAATTCGTCCTTCATTCGTCGAACAAAAGATTCTAACAATCTTGGTATTAGGAGGTTATAATGCAAAGTTTTCCGTTCAATGTTTGTAAGAGGATTATTTAAATACAGATTACATACTGCAGTTCGGTGGAGGCACATATGAGTGTGTAATTATAGAAAAACCTCTAGAGAGATAACAGCAAGACATGTATATGTATTCTTGAGAATTCCCATGTATTTCTTGAGATAACAAAAAATATAGTTATGCTCGAATGAAATAACTACATAATTTTTTTTGTGTTATATCAAGAAATACATGGGAGTTCTCAAGAATACATATACCGTAATTTCCGGATTACAAAGCGCACCCTTATATAAGCCGCACCCACTGAATTGGACAAATATTTTTTTACATAAATAAGCCACACCTGTGTATAAGCCTAGTGAACTAATGAACTTTACACAGGCTTTACCAAAAGACAGTGTCTGTTACACGGTGTCACGGGTGAAATATATTGTGGCTCCTTTAAGAGCAGAGCGGCATTTTGGGAATAGCAAGTCACAGCATTCTGCCAGTATTACTGCATGTGTGCGCGTGTGAGACTGAGGATTATGTGCTCGTTATTTTCTGATGCTCATTTTTAAGTTTTTTTTGACTAAATCTTAACGCTGTTGCCAAGAAAAATAAAAAAGCACGAGTTTTGGAAACCTGTCTGTGCTTATATGATTTCTGTTGTAACTGGAGTTAGCGAGCTCTCCCTTCACCCAGACTCAACGCGTTACAACGGCTTGTATCTAAACAGTAGCCGACCGAGTAAGTCATTGTTCACTGTCTTCCTCCTTCCTTTCACAACTGTATTTCTTTGGGGAGTTTATCTTTTGGCATCGTCGTTCGTTTAAAAACAACACCGGTGGAAGTTTTTCGCCCGATGTCGTGCAGCTCAGAACACAGGTGAGGTGCGTTTTTTTTTTTCGTTTCCGTTCGGAAATTTCATTGGTCTAATGTTATGTCACTCAGTTTTTTGGCTTGAAGTTTGTAAAACCGGGAAAAACCCAGGAAAAATCCATAAATTAGCCCCTTCGTTGTTTAAGCCGCGGGGTTCAAAACATGGGAAAAAAGTAGCGGCTTATAGTCCGAAAAATACGGTACATGTCTTGCTGTTTTTTACTAGAATAAACAGCACTTCTAACCTGCAGGAGGTGTAAGCCTAGATACAATGTAGTGCTTCAATGGAATTAGTTTTATATTGATTCAATGGAATCAAAATGATAAGTTTTACTAGTGAAAAGGTAAACAGTGTAGGCACTATACATTGATAGCTCACCGGTTACTGTCCTGTCACATTTATAGACGTAAAACAATACACATAATAAAAATGATATCTTGCCTTGTATTTAGACAATGGCAAAGACTAATTTTATCCAGCAACAATAAACTTTCTTTCGGCTTCTCCTGTTAGGGGTCGCTACAGCGGTTTATAGGCATGTTTGATTTGGCACATGTTTTTACCACTAGACCACCAGGGTCCCACTTCATCCAGCAACAATGCATTTGTTCATTTGTTTTTTTTTCTTCAGAAAATTCAAATTGCATATTCAAAGGTAGGCAAACAGCTGTAGAACCCCTTTGGATAACTATTAAACACAATAAAATAGATGACTATTAAACACATAGATGACTATTAAACACATGAATAACTCAACTTAAAACTGTCCACATCTAAGAAGGAAGCTGTTAACTATTGTTTGTGCAAAGTTTGACTGTTTGACTGAGTTCTAAGCTTTAACTTGCCCCTGTATTCAGCATTCTGTCAGACAAACAGATTCCTGTGCACCACCCACAAATGTCCCTTTCCCTCTCATTATTTTGATCTCAGTCACAAGCCTAATATTCAGTTGGTTGATGGAACGAACAGCAAGATGAAGTGTATATGCAACAACTGCTTTACAGTACAGAAATATAACGACCTAAAACGTGCTATAAAACGCAGCTCAACAGCTTAAGGCAAATAAAAATCTTAATTGGTATCGCCATTAAACCAACTGAGCATGCTTTCACTGAAGACAAAACCATAGGCATGAAAACTCACCAGTCTGCAGCAACTAAAGGCTGCTGCAGAAAAAGACCTTGCAAAGTATCTCATTAGCATAACCTCAGCATTTGATGAGGTCATTGGTTTCTGGAATTCATGAATTCATTGACTACAAAGTATTTGCTTTTAACAATTACAAATAATTCTTATATCTCTAATTATATTAGTTTTTCGAGTTAATTTAAAAATATCAGTAATTCCTGATTGATTACTAAACATTTTTGTTAAACCTCTTGAAATAAAAATTAAAGTCTATTATTCAATTTCATTTGTGATATACAACGGCAGAATTCCAAAAAATTGCGTCACCGTTAAATTTTTTTCCATCATATCAAGTTTCATCGTATGGGGGAAAAGTTTAAAGCTTTAAAATGATGTTGATATAATACAATATATATTACATGGTCAAAGGTGTGTGTGACATTCATACTCATACTTGTCCTTTAGATACTTGTTTTAAGAATTAAGAGGAGCATAGGGTGATGTATAAGAGTGGATGAAGGTGCACACAGGTGGACAATATTCTATGCAGGAGATGCAACCTGAAGAAGACTGTACGGTGTTGGCAGGGGACAGTGTAGCTAGACAGCATTGGATGGTGATCTGTGGAATGGTTTTGGAAGTGATGAAGAAGAAGAGAAGGAGAGTGAAGACTGAAAGAAGAATAAGATGGTGGAAACTGAAGGATGAGGACTGTAGTATGAGATTCAGGAAAAAGGACAGACAGGGGCTGGTTGGTGCTTAAGATATGCTGGATGATTGAGCAACTACTGCAGAAGTGACAAGGGAGACTGCTGGGAAAGTACTTGCTGTAAGACAAGGTGAGAGGATGCCTGATAAGTGTGCTGGTACTGATCTTTAAGCATAAGGGAGATGTGCAGACCTGGAATAAAGTTGATCAGTCACACCATGAAGTTATGGGAAAGAGTAGTGGAAGCCAGGCTGAGAGAAGAGGTGACCAACTGTAAGCAACAGTGTGGTTTTATGCCGAGGGAGAGAACCATTATTTACTTTGAGAATGTTGATGGAGAAGTATAGAGAAGGTCAGAAGGAGTTGCATTGTGTGTTTGTGGATTTAGAGAACTCGTACAACAGAGTGCCGAGAGAGGAGTTGTGGTATTGTATGAGGAAGTAAGGTGCGTCAGAGAAGTATGTAAGGGTTGTGCAGGACATGTATGAGGACAGTGTGACAGCGGCGAAGTGTGCAGTAAGAATGACAGACTGGTTCAAGGTTGAGGTTGTTCTGCATCAAGGATTGGCTCTGAGCCCTTTCCTGTTTGCAGTGGTGATGGACAGGTTGACGGACGAGGTCAGACAGGAGTTTTCCTGGACTATGATGTTTGTGGATGATATTGTGATTTGTGGTGAGAGTAGGGAGCAGGAGGAGAAAAGCCTGGAGAGGTGAAGGTACATGTTGGAGGGAAGGGGAATGAAAGTCAGTAGGAGTAAGACAGAGTACATGTGTGTGAATGAGAGGGAGGGCAGTGGAGGGGTGCGGTTGCAGGGAGAAGAGGTGGTGAAGGTGGAGGAGTTCAGGTACCTGGCATCAACAGTCCAAAGTAATGGAGAGTGTGTTAGAGAAGTGAAGAAAAGAGTGCAGGCAGGGTGGAATGGGTGGAGAAGAGTGATAGCAGGAGTGATTTGTGATTGAAGGGTCTCTGCAATAGTGAAGACCCCTAATGGGAGCAGCAAAAAAAAAAAAAGAAGATAATCGAATTTGTCCTTGAACATCCCATCCCCCTTCTGCTGCTATTTGAACCAACATATATCAGTAAATAGGTAATGGAGATTTGTGTCATTTTAGCCACAAGTGCATTAAATTGATGGGCAAGAAATTCTAGTGTGTAATCAGAGTTTTAGTTCATCCCAATAGAGTTTAGTTGAAATGAGGTCAGAAATCTGTGCAGGTCACTTATATTATTACTCACTGACCATGACAAATTATAGAGCTTGCTTTGCACACAATCTCATTGCAATGCTGGAAGAAAAGTGGGCAAGGCAGTAAGTTCTAGTAAAGGGAAATCTTAATAAAAAAGCATACTAAGACTTAAGACAATTGTGTACTTCAAACTTTGCAGCAACTGTTTTGGGAAGATCCACATATGTGTAAGTGAGAGGTGTCCACATACATTTGGCAATATCACGTATTTTATATGTAAATTGCATTTGTAAATAAATATATAACATTTTCATGTTCACAAATTGTAACAGTAATTTTGAGGTCATGTCCCACCCACCTGCTCTAGCAGCTGTCTAAGCCTCTTAAGCTGAGACTCAAGCTGCTTGTTATGGTCTTCCAGAATTTGCATTCTTGCCTCTAAGCGACCCTTGTGTTGTCTCAGTAGTTTTGCCTCAGCAATGAGTTCAGCATCACGATTTTGGGGTGAAACAGGTAGCATTGGTGGAGGTGAAGGTAGAGGTGAAAAACCCTTGTGGTCATGGGCCTTTTTAAGCCCATCATATTCTGCCTGCAGCCTCCTACAACAATGACATATGATTAATAATTGCAACAGTGTAACAAATATCGAAGCATTTGAATATAAACAATATTTATTTAAAAAGTCAAACCTATTCTCCTGCTCAAGATCATTGAGAACTCTCTCAAGTTCTCCCTTCTCTTCATTCTCCATTGAAATAAGGATCTGTGCAGGGCTCTGTGGATGGTTTAACGGGGAGGCCTGGTTAAGACTCTGGCAGTAGTGCTGGATCAGTAGATGCTCATCATCCCTATAGTAATCAGGAAACGTATTTCACTCGTGAAAAAAAATCCCAATGCATATGTCTTAACAATATTAACATATACAAATATTCAATATGTCACTAAAACATGCCTATAGATTTTGAGCAATGCTCGGTACTAAATTCATCAAAAAAAAAACACACGTTTTTGCCCTAGCAAAAATAAACAATAAGAAAAGAAAAGAAAAAAAAGGTGAGGTTGCGGAAGTCACAGGTCATGCACCATGGCAAGAGTGAGCACCGCAACAAGACAAAATACAGTTATAATGCATCAGCAAGGTCTCCCTGAGGCAAAGATCTCAAAGAAGACTGGGCTGAAACACTCAATGATGAGAAACGTAGACTCAGTAGTTAGCCAAGAAACTAAGCGGATGAAAAACCCATCATGCTTACTTCCATTAAACATAGGGGAAAAAAATATCCATCAGTGCCATCAGCAAAGAACTGGCAGAAACCCGTGGGACTTAGAGAAGTCTAATGAGCAGTGGTCTTTAAAGAAGAATGGAAACAAGGTCAAACAAGTAAACTATTTGTGAAAAGATAGGAACTGGACAGATGTCACCAAGTGCTTCAGAATGATGAATAAACATTTCAAATATTTCTTTGTTCAAAAAGTTGTTTGCCTGGCTGAAAAAAGGAATGATATTGAGTGTCTGCAAGTAACAGTAAGGCATGCTGGAGGTTCCTTGCAGGTTTGGGGCTGCATTTCTGAAAATTGGGTTGGAAATTTGGTGTCTGCAATGCTGAGGCAGATACTTATCATGCAATACCACCAGGGAGGCGTCTAAATGGCCCCAAATGTATTCTGCAGCAGAACGACGACGACAAACATACAGCCGATGTCATTAAGTGTAAAGAAGAACAAGGAGTGGATATGATGATTTTGGTCCCCACAGAGATCTGATCTCAATAGCACAGAGTCCGTCTGAGATTACATGAAGAGACAGGACGATATGAGAAGCCTACATCGATCTGTGGTTAGTTGACCAAAATGTTTTGCATGCAAAGGGCCATCACACCAAATATCGATTGAATATGGATTTTTCTTCTGTTCATTTACTTTCTATTTTGTAAATTGACATTAAGAACCTATTAGCAGTTCTATTTCTGCATTTCTACACGTGGCTAAAACTTCTGCACAGTACATCCAGACAGACTGAACAAAGCCGCCAAGATAAAACAACAGTCTTTATTACTATTTTTTAAAGTAAACCTTGAAATAAGATATATAGAAGCCATACCACAAAATGAAAAGTAAGAACTGGAAGACCAGAAGGAATTAGGACCAGGAAATAAAGTCACCAAGAAGTTATGAACTTCACCACGAAGTTCTGGAACCTAATTTAACTTAAATTAAATTAAGAGGGAAGTGGTAGCTTAGTGGTTCCTGCTCTGGGTTAATGATCGGGAGGCTGGGGGTTCGAGTCCCGATATCACTAGTCTGCAACTCTTGGGCTCTTGAGTGACAAGTAATGTACATGTGACAAGTAACAGGCTCCAATTCCAAAGTGATGTTAAGTATGGACAGAGAAAGCTTTCAAATACAAAAGCTGTTACGTAACTGTTCAAATACACATCGAGCAACCAATCGGTGTGCAACATACAGTTCAGTGTCAGATCAACAGCAAGAAGAGCATTTAAAGGGGAATAAATGATGGAAGAAACTCCGGACTCGAATTTGAATTGTCTACATGTTAATAACCCAGCCAGATTCCTTATTAAAACACATCAAACATTTTTTATAAAATACATATTAAAACAAAGAAAGATGTCAGCTCACATGCTCTCATTGGGAGAAATATTCTCATTCACATACGAGCCATTTCTGTTTTCCATTTCAGCGAGCCTGTAAAAGACAGAATTATTTTAGTTATTGTCATTTATCAAAATGCACTAGAAGAGATTTCCCCCAATGTTAGTCTTGAATACCACTGCCCATAATATTTTGATGTTCTATTTCACCCATCCTACAGAACTTCAGAACAGTGGTGTGTAACACCTGGAAATTCCCTGTGCATAGCTTAGCATATTTTTTTGTCTGTTGTGAAACGATTGATTCTCTTCTGCTAGAAGGTTGAAACGTGTGATTTACTCAATTTATGCAGAGTGAATTCCAAATGAACACGTACCCAAGTTTTAAACACCACCGCTGGTCATGAGTTCAAATCCCAGCTGCCACTGTGCCCCTGCACAAGGCCCTTAACCTTTAACTACTCATAAGTTGCTCTGAATAGGAGCATCCAGTGTGGGTCGAGCTTATTAATTAGCCTCAAAAACTACTTGCACCAGTCTAGAGAACTAGGACTGTATAAATAACAATTTTATAAACATCTGACATCTTCTATGACACTTACCATTTAACCAAATAATCCATATTTGAACTGTAATTTTGATCATATGAGCTAAGCCACAGTCGAAAGAATCATTAAAAGAAATATAACTTTGCAAATTTCCAGGAATTTCATCAAATGTCTTAAAATGTTCAGCACAAATAAATAAATAAATAAATAAATAAATAAAAAGAAAGATGCTTGTTACATGCATGAGTCTAATCAATAGCACTCATCATATATAATATGCTATAAGAAAGGACAGAGCAGACTCTTTCTGCTGAGGAGACTAAGGTCTTTTGGAGTGCAGGGAGGCTATTGAAGACCTTTTTTGACTCTGTGGTGGCCTCAGCCATCTTCTATGGTGTGGTCTGCTGGTGCAGCAGCATCTCTACTGCAGACAGGAAGAGACTGGACAAGCTGATCAGGAAGGCCAGCTCAGTCCTGGGGATTCCCCTGGACACTGTACAGGAGGTGGGAGAAAGGAGGATGGTAGCTAAACTATCATCATTGCTGCAGAAAGCCTCTCACCCGCTGTATGAAACAGTTGAAGTCTTTTCTCCCTGCTGCTATTAGACTTTACAATCAGAGCTGCTCCCAGTGAACCAGTCACCAAATTATACACTGATATTACTGTTTAACTGCAGAAATAACAATAACTAAGTTTTTTTAAGCAACACGTTCAATAACAATCATTTAAAAACCATGCAATATTACCTGTGTGCAATATGTTCGATAGTGTAACTACTTACTCATGGTCTTTTTTTGCTTCTTTTGAGTTCATACATTGTGTTGTGTATATACTATATACAGTATTATGTTTGTACTTTTTTTTTTTTAACATATGTGCACATTTCTTTTTCTTTGCTGCTGTAACACAGAAATTTCTACACTTTGGGACGAATAAAGGTATATCTTCTCAAAAAAGGCTTTAGAAGGCCAGAAATTCAAAAACATATATAACCTTAATTGATTCTTCTTGTTAATTTTCCAAAAAAGTTTGAAATAACAACACTTCCAAATTTAAGTTACATATATTTGAATGCTTGCAGGCCTTTAAAAAAAAAAAAATCCACCCATGAACGACAACCTGCCTAATACTACATCTAAGGCTAGAACATACAATAAATTAAATAATATCATGACTCATATGAGTACCGTAATTTCCGGACTATTAAGCGCACCCATATATAAGCTGCGTCTATAAGCCTACACTGAAACTAATGAACTTTACACAGGCTTTAATGAAAGACAGTGTCTGTAACACGGCTTGTATCTAAACAGTAGCCCACCAAGAAAGTCATTGTTCACTGTCTTCCTCCTTCCTTTCACAACTATTTCTTATCTTATACTTAAACTATAGTTTATCTTTCGGCATCATCGTGTGTTAAAAATCACCATCGGTGAAGCTTTTCTCCTGATGCCGTGCAGCTCAGAACACAGGTGAAGTGCATTTTCATGCTCAGTTGTTTTCGGCGTGACGAATGATTCGCATTTCCTGTAGACAGTCCGAGTGAGCGGCAGGTCAAACGTCAGAGAAACATCATCAATATTTATGATGTGGTGCGGCCCGATTCAGTGGGAGCGCATCTGATTTAATATAAAGAGTTTCATTGGTTCACCTGAACCCGTTCCGCAATTTAATTGGTCTAATGTTATGGGTTTCAGTTTTTTGGCTTGAAGTTTGTGAAACGGGGAAAAACTCATAAATTAGCCGATTTATTGTTTAAGCAATTGCATGTCAAAAACAATGCTAACTTGCATGATGACCTGTGACTCATGGTCCCAGAATATTGACTGCATAAACCATCTCTAAATGAATAATTCTGTTCTTGTAAATATTGGAATAAGTCACTAATATTAATTTGCGAACTCTGTATACCAGCCAGTCAACAGACCAGAATTTAATGAATTATTCAGCTATTATATACCGAAAGTGTAAGCAGTTAGTAGTTGAAGGAAAAATTAATGATGAGGGTTGGGCTTTAATGCCAATATTTCACCAAAATGAGGACAGGTTCCCATTAGAGTCTGGTTCCTCTCAAGGCTTCTTCTTCATACCATCTCAGGTTGTGTTTTGTGGCCTCTGTCGCCACTGGGTTGTTTGTTAGGGATATGTTACGCTACAGGACTATAATATAGGGAGTTATATTCATATTGAAATTACTTCTATTAAGCTGCTTTGGGAAAATGTCCATTGTTAAGAGTCCATTGCTATAAGATTGAATCATATTGATTCTCTGGTGATCAAACAAAGAATAGTGTGATAATACTAACATTCTAATATTGCTAAATATCTGTAATACTGCTAATACACTAATATTAATAACTTACATTTTCCATATGAACAGCAAAAGAGTTTTCATATTTCTTCTTGTATATTGCACCAAAAGGGATTTGCAATGCAGCAATCATTGTAGATTTTCAACTAATTTCTAAGACTGCTCTCACCTGCTAGCGTAATGTTCAATGCGTGAGTGTGTGTCATCATGGGACAGCTGTGGAGAAGATGCTGGTCTATAATTGACATAAAAAAAATAAGGATGCAAATGATCAAAAATTATTTCTTACATTTACATTTCTTGATGTTGTTTTTCATTTTAGTTTATTGTAGCTGAAAAAAGATTTCTATACCTGACCTACAATCCTAATTCCCCAAATTCCCAGTCGGGGAAAATGTAATGTAGGCTGCTTCAGAACCAGATTAGAAAGTGTGACTAGCAATCTGTATGCTGGAATTAGCATAACAGAAATGTGGTCTCAGTAGCTGATGTGTGAGCGAGTCTTTGCCCGGTATGTGCCAGGAATGTTTGTGTAAACAACATCCCAGTCCCCAGTTTTAACATTTAATATCATTTCTGTTATATTGTGGATAAAATCTGGGTTTGTGAGATGGGCAAATCTTTGCATTCTGCTATTAATTGACATTTTCCCAAGTTTTTGGAATTTGTGTTGTACAATAAATACAGAAATCCCCTGCTTTAGCGTGGTTCGAATCCCGTGCCCCCAGTTAATTGCGGAATTGCATTTGCCACAAACAATTTGTCTCAGTCTGTTTTTGACGTCATTGGACATTTTAACCAATAACCAAGCAGAGAAACTATACATAGGCTACGATACAACAGAACTGTATACTGTACAGTGCATGTACTCACTTTAAATGTAAATATACTTAATATAATTTGAACAAAAAACAAAAAAGCATTTTTGGGGTGGCGTCCTTTCCTTTATCACGGGCGGTTTTGGAACTTAACCACTGCGATAAACGGGGGATTACTGTACTGCAGTACAAAGCTGTTAATATAAGCTGGATAAAGAAATGCATGCTAGGGCTCTCATCATCATATGCAGCATGGTAAAATGTTACTGGCCTTTCTTGGCTATGCAGGGGGTTTCAAGGTCCGCATATATTTGGGTTTCATATCAAAAGATTATCAGACAACAGATACGAATTTCAGCTTTCATTATCTGCTATTTGCTTTTGGATGTCAAACAACTTGCAACATGGCACCTTTTGGTCAAATTCAGCTATTTGATGAAAAGATGAAAGAAATCTCTGGTTTACAAACGGTTTGGCCAAGAAAACACAATAGCAATTGATGATAGAAATATTGTGAGAGTTTTGAACGAAAAACCCAAAACAGCATTCAGACACCTATTATAATAGCCCCCATGTGCTAATGAAAGCTAAAATTCTGATCTATTGCCTTTAGCTTTTGATCACAAACACTGTCACAAACTGTCTTCAGTGTATAAATGAAACAAATGAATTGATTGTGTACCAGTACTTTTGGAAGAGTCTGTATATGCCTCAGTCATGTGTATTTGAATACATTTTTTATTTTATCAGTGAAATAATTATGTTTATGTGTCGTGTGAATCATTGTAAAGTGAATAAGTAATTTGAATACTCACGGGTGGTCAACAGGCCAGAAATTGATCAGAGTAACAGGGCTGCAAATCACACACACACACACACACACACACACACACACACACACACTATTTTATGATCTTTTTAGTTTAGTTTTTTTTTTAGCAATTGCTTTACTTCAAAAATGGCAGAATATTGCAGACAAATGTAATAATGCAGAATATTATAAACTAGTGATATGAGCAACTGTAATTGTGATGTTTTTCATGCACCACTAATTACGTGTAGTTTCTAATCCCCGTGCTATTTTGCAACTTGTGGAAAACCTGGAGTAAAATCCATGCATAGGGAATATGTAAAACTCTAACATTACAGTAACCAATCAGGTATCTATGAACTGTGAGGCAACAATGCTTTCCACTGTTAGCGAAAACACCAGCCACCCCCAAACCCTAGGAAGCCGAGAATCAAGCACATTGAAAAAACTAAACGCGTGGATGACAAAGACGAAGGCAAAACAACAGTAGAGCAATCAGCATAATGATCTGGCACTTCTTAAACATCACCTGTAGATCTTTGACATTTGGTTTCTGGTGGCATTTATGATCTTTTTTCATCTAATTTTAACAGGGGTCCCGTTTTTTTGGGTTATTTTGGCAAACTGAAAGAGGAACTCCTGTCAGAATGCCTGGAAGGGGATCCAGACATGGACGCTGAGCTGAAAAGTGAAAAGTCAATCTAAATAGCTCCCAGTCATGACTTATGTTATCTTGTTTATTTGCTGCTTTGCTCCAGTGTGCCATAGATTCCCAGGGAGATGGAAATTGGACTGGCCAGTTCTGTTAGGGCTTGGGAGAAGCAGAACATTTCCATGTGGAGGGCCCTTGGATAGATGTGAGCCAAAATCTCAAGACTGCTGAGGTCTCATGGCCCAATACTTGAATTTCTCATTAAAACTTTCTTTCGGCTTCTCCCATTAGGGGTCGCCACAGCGGACCATCCGTATTCATGATCCGCATGTTTGCTTTGGCACGTGTTTTTACCCTTCCTAACACAACCCTCCCCATTTATCCAGGCTTGGGACCGCCACTGGCTGGTACAAGCTAATGGCTGGGATCGGTTCCCTAAACCGGGAATCGGACCCGGGCCAGGCTAAAACTATACACAATAACACAAATGCACAATTCGCAATTATTTTCCAGTCATATCAGCAGAGAATTCATGAGATATTTCATCTGTCCCCTCCACTTTCCACTTTAGACAAAAAAGAAACAATGCTTAAAAAATATGAATTGTAAAAAAAGCAATGCACATTTATAACAGGTTGCACTCAAGCAAAGCAAACTTTCATTAGGCACAATAAAAGGTCATTGAAAATCTCTCACGTCTCCATGTTATCGCCCTCCAGAATGGTCTGCACAGGAAGGTAGCCCATACGGGGGTGTTTGGCAAAGTACCGTTTTGTCCTGAACTTGTTCTTTAGCACCTTGGCAAAATCCCTTACATCTTCGCCAGAGGTTGTCTATGACATGCACACACACACACACACACACACACACACACACACACACACACACACACACACACAAATAAATAATTAAAACTGACTGCAGGAAGGTGAATCTGGACATGCACCTACCATACAATATACCTGGCTGCATATAGAGCGAATATTATATAATATATTTAGTATTTATTTCAGCATTTTAATTCATTCATATATTCATATTTATTTCCTTTAGCACATTTTCGTGATTCAGCGTGACCTCCAATAATTTTGGCACCCTTGATAAATCTGAGCAAAGACAGTTGTGAAAAATTGTTGGTCTGGCAAGCATCTTTAGCTTGCCAGACACCTTAAATAGAAACAGGGCCTGGGCTCAGATAAAACCAAATATATTTATTTCAATAGACACCGAAGGTCATAGTCATATGTAAAAGTAACCCATGCCTACTGTTAAATATGATGGCTGCTTTTTTGGGGGCTGGTGGTATACATATCATTATGATATTATATTTTATATCAACGGATATCAAATAAACATCTGCCTTTGCTGGGAAGCTTAAAATAGAGCACAGTTGGATCTTTCATCAAAACAATGGCTCAAACATACATTAAAATCAACCGCTTCATGCTTTACTGACCAGAAAACCAAGCCCATGTCACGGCATTGCCAGTCCCAGCGAAAGGTGGTAGCACAAAGTATTAACTAAAAAGAGTGCCACTAATTGTGCAACACATATATTAGGATATGACAAAGATGGGTTTTTTTTCCAGATTTAACTGTATTTTGAGAGAAGAGTATTACATTTTTTTTTTTTTATCAACCATCAAAATACACTGTGTAATTCTGTATTATTAATCAGAAACATGTGATATCTATTGTACACTCGCCAGCCCACTTAGTGAGGAACATCTCTAAGCTCGCTCATGCATGCAATTATAAAATCTATCAATTCATTGGCAATAGCCCACTGAAAAAGATCATAGAAATGCAGGAGTTTAAAGCAGCAGCCAATATTTAAATCCAACATCAGACTGAGGAAGAATTTGTCCTGAGTGGCTTTGGCAGTGGCATGGTTGATATTGCCAGACAAACTGGTGTGACTATTTTAAAAACTGCTGATCTACTTAAATCTTCCAAAAATCTTTATAGTTATAAAAAACTGCAAACAAAAGCAGCAGTTCCATAGGTGGATTTTTTTTTTAGGTTCAGTTATATCTCACTCTAATAAAACCCCTTTAGAATTCCATTAATGTACAAATCTTCAGCAATTCGGTGCCAATATAATCAGCAACCCAATATGCAGGATCATATGCAAATTGTGTTCCTAATAAAGTGACCAGTAAGCGCACACTACCTGTAAAAAGTTTAAAAACACTTGTTTTTTTTTTAAACACATGGCAACAAACTAGGTTGAAAGCAAAATAGACAAAACAGACAAATAACAGTTACCAGATATCCACACTTAAACATTAAGGTGGAAGTTAGTGGTTTGGGATGGTTTTGGAGCAGGGAAGGTTGGACACTTACACTGATCCAACACGGCTACTATTCTAAACTCCAGCACCATGCAATTCCATCTGGAATGCGGCTTATCAGATTTGATTTATATTATTATACTACCGTAATTTCCGGACTATTAAGCGATCCCAAATATAAGCCGCACCCACTGAATTTTGCAAAGATTTTTTTTTTTTAAACATAAATAAGCCGCAGGTGTCTATACTGAAACTAATGAACTTTACACAGGCTTTAACGAAAGACAGTGTCTGTTACATGGTGTAACGGGTGAAATATGTTGTGGCTCGTTTAAGAGCAGAGCGGTATTTTGGGAATAGCCTGCTACCACATTTTTCCGCTATTACTGCATGTGTGCCAGACCGAGGAATATGTCCTTATTATTTTTTGATGCTCATTTCTAAGTTTCTTTGACTAACCGGTAACGCTGTTGCCAAGAAAAATAAAAAAGCATGAGTTTTGGGAACCTGTCTGTGCTTATATGATTTCTGTTGCAACTGGAGTTAGCGAGTGAGCGGCAGGTCAAAAGTCAGAGGAACCTCATCCATATTTATGATGTGGTGCGGCCCGATTCAGTGGGAGCGCGTCTGATTTAATATAAAGAGTTTCATTGGTTCACCTGAACCCATTCCGCAATTTCATTGGTCTAATGTTATGGGTCTAAGTTTTTTGGCTTTGAAGCTTGTGAAATGGGGAAAATCTGCGGAAAAATCCATAAATTAGCCGCTTCGTTGTTTAAGCCGCGGGGTTCAAAGCGTGCGGAAAAAAGTAGCAGCTTATAGTCAGGAAAATACGGTATTTTATACAAGAAGACAATGAACCAAAAAATACGTCCAAGCTCTGTTAGCGTTATTTTAAGAACATATCTATAATGGAATGGCCTGCCAGTCACTGCACCTAAAAATGAACTGCACTGGGATGAACTGGATCACAAGGTCAGAAAGAAATCTTGTGAAACTAGAGAAGAACACCTTTGGCAAGTTTTACAGGGCAAAGTGTTGAATGTTTGGAGAAATAAACTGTCTGAATGCAGAGTGTTTAAAGCTGTTATTCATGCTAAGGGAAGATTTCTTAATGAAAATAAAGTTGAACATCTGTACATTTATATATGTTTGGAATTAAACCTTTAAACTGGTGCATTACAGAGTTTGTTGCATATAAACAAGAGGAACATTCATGCGTCTCTCAAAAAACATCAAAGATTTCTAGAGTTTCTACTGTTTTGGCATATGTTAACTACAGACAGACCATTGGTATATGACATATGTCCAAAAAGATTACACACACACACAAAATAACTAAAAGACAGCATTGCCAAACATACCGGAGTGCAATATTCAACCATGGGGTATTGCATTTTATGACCCTTGGCCACTCTGCCTGAAAAGAAGCAGCTTTGGCAGATGTCGTAGTTAAAGTGCTTTAAGCTTCTATACCTGCAGAAAGGCGAGGTAAAGCAGAACGTCAGAACGGTACTGTACACTAAATGAAATAAAAAAAAGGATGCAGAAGCACCTAACAGGTTTATCTATCACTAGATAAGATAATAATGTTAATAGAAAAATAACATTAAATACATTTAAACATTTAAACAACTATATTTTTATCACTGCAAATTTGCCACATGAGTGTAGTGTGTTAAAAGTAGTCATTAGACCAAGAACAGTTTTTATTTTAAATTTTTTAGGAAATCATAGTTTTGGGTGGTATAATGTATGATATTTGAACTGTATGTATTATATATAAACGGTAATTTCACCTGCTACTTACAAACCTAGCGTCAAGCAGCAGATATACATTTTTCAAAGAAATAAATTACCTGAAGCCTATAATAGGACATTCCTTGCAAATGTTGCATTTGGCCTGGTGCTTGGCCGTCTCTGCTGCTGAAACGCGGTGAAGTACAGGGAGCCAGACCATTGACTGTGGCTCCAAACGCATCCAATCCAAGAAGACTGAAGCTTCTAGCTCTGGCTTGTTATTTGCCTTTAGAAAAGGAAATACAAACATAAAGGCATGCAGCACAAGGGGTTTTTTATGCTACCTGAGAGGATTTTTGCTTGCCATCCTCAGCATGGTAATTAAAGATATGTATGATGCATGATGGCTTGTGTTTAAAAGAAGTACTCAAACAAACAGTTACGGAAAACACCCTTATTTTTCAATATAAGTGAATATAATGTTTTTAAAATAATTATAATTGTTTTTATAACTATTACCAACTTTTGAGCAATCATATACCAAATTCTTTTTACCAATATTTATATATATATACATATATATATATATATATATATATAAAACCCGGTTATCTCGTCCCTTGGTTACCTTGACAACCCGATTAAGTCGACGTTTTTGAAGTGGAACTGACAAATTCTCGCTTTTTCCCCGATTTTTTTTCGGTTATGTCGAAAAATTTGCCATTTAATGTCGGTTATCTCGGCCGCAGAAGAACTCAAGGAAGTGGCGGAAAAATCAAGTCTTACAGCTGCTACAGGTGTTTGTATTGTATACTGGTGAATCTCTGCTGTTAGTTAGTGCACATATGCCTTTTGTTGTTAAATGTTATGCGATGAACGGGAGGAGAAAGCGAACATGGGATGAGCAAAATCATAGAATAAACACCGGCAGGATCGGGGGAATCCGCGGTGCGCTTTGGGAAGAAAAGCACAGCGGTTGAGAGAGTGCCGGTGGGAAGACACGTACCGGGATACGCATGATCGATAATAACGAATGCCGGGAACCAACATATACCAACAATAACGGACAGTGAGAGTGTGGAAGTTTAAATAGGAGCTGGTGATGATGATAAATGAGCACCATATGTGCGCAATTAAAGCGGAGCTTCAGAGAAAGCGGCCGAGAAAGCACCTGACACACTAAAGGGGGCCGAAGGGGGCGTGGCAGGTGGATTCCTGACAGATAAACATGTACTGTATGTATTTTTATAGCATGCCTTCATGAAACAAATCGCGGCAACGCTGTTGTGTAAAAAAAAAACCTCCAAAAACATGTGCATGCACATTCTCATTTATTGACGCACATCATGTACATAATGAGATTTCAAGCACGTTAATATTTTGCCGCCATTTTGATTTTTGTTTATCTCAATCATCCTTATCTCGACGCTTTTTGGCGTCCCCTAGGCCGGCGACATGACCGGGTTTCACAGTATATATATATAGTACAATATACAACACAATGATGTGTCTGCAATTTCCCATGTAGATTCACAAATTAAAATATAACAAATATAACAACCGACTTACAAACTGAAAACAGCTGCGCACACTAGGTTCAATGTTGCTTCCTCCAAATGAAGCCACCTCACCCAGCTGCCTGGGGATTTGGATTGAGTCATGCAGCAGAAGGCCAAGGCGTCGCTGATCACAGAAACCTGTGGCACTAGCCACCTGTCTAAACAGAACTAGTGAAAACAAAAACTTGTGAGAATTGCCGAGTTGATGATGAGTACAAGGAAATTAAACACTGCGAAAAGGTGCATTTTCACTGGAAATCATTGTCGTCATTTTTTTTAATTGGCAAAACCTCTATTACAAAGCAACCTAAAAAGCATAACTATATATACCTATAAGGGGAAAACACATCTAACTTGTGTAACTAAACAGCAGGTGTAAATAGCGCTCCATTTTTTTTAAATCATCGTTTATTAAAAAATGCTAATCAACATAAAATAACTTACATCTGTATTTGTCTTCAAGGTGAGCTTTGCAGAGTGAGATTATTCCTGTTTTTAAAGACAGGGTTCGGATCCTCCCAGTTCTACCTCTGTGAAAGACAGAGATGATAAAATATTTATACTTAAATACTGCCCAATGCACAGATATAGCAAGAGTTGGATTGATGCTTTGGCTAATCCAGGCTGTAAATCAGGGCTCCTGTGTGAAACAAAACAGTGGGAAGGAAAGCAATGGCAATCTGGTGGACTAGTTTCCTGGATAGTTTTTAAGTTAGAACAATTTCCTGAAATACAAAATGACAGTCTCCGAAAACATCAATTTTGCAAAACAGGAAAAGTAACAGAAAAATGCCAATAGACTTCTTTCATTTTTTTACTACTTTCTAACCATAACATTAATATCACTGATAGGTGAAGTAAATAACATTGATTATCTGGTTACTATGACACCTGTCAAAGGGTAAGATATATTAGGCAACAAGGAAGTCCGGTGTGTTGAAAGCAAGGAAAATGTTTACATTTACGGCATTTAGCAGACGCCTGTATCCAAAGCAAAATACAAAATTGCTTCAAAATCTCTATCAATGAATAAATCAACTCTGGTTCACTGTGTTGCAAACAAATATCATCAGCCTAAACTCTGTTAAAAGGAATTATAGCACACTTATTTGAACTTAAAGACATAAACAGGAAAAATATGTGCTAGTTCAATTGTTTCAGTAAGAGGTACGTCTTCACCCATAGACAAAATCAGCTTTTCAGAGATCTAGGGGAAGTTGATTTCACAGTGCCAGATTAGAAGAGAGTCTAGCTGTATACCTACATCTTACTCTGAGAGAAAGTGGGACCAGTCAGGCGGTGCTAATAGATCTGAGGTAGCAGGGTGCAATGCGTAGAGTAATAAGAGTTTTGAGGTAAGAGGTGCTGGTCCATTTTTGGCTTTTGTAGGCAAGCAGTGTTTTGAATCTGATGCATGCTGCTGCCTGAAGCCAGTAGAGAAAACGCAGCAGTAGGGTGGTGTGGAAGAACTTAGGCAGGTTGAAAACAGTCATGCAACAGAGTTAATTTGCAGTTCATTTGGATCATTCACAGAGGATAAATAGCATTCAGAGGTAGACCTGCTTGTAAAGAGTTGCAAGTAGTCCAGTCTCGAAATAAGCACATAAGCAGCCTGTATGGATCAGTATGGTGGAATCCTTTTGTTGTAGAGAAGGAACCGGCAAGAATGTGTCACATTAGCAACATGTGAGAAAAAAAAAGACAGTTGATTGTCCATGGTTACCCCAAAGTTGCGAGCAGTGGCTGAAGAAGAGATTAGATATGTTCATGCATAAGGAGGTTGGCAAGGGCCATTTTGTGACTGCTGGACAACTGGGTCAGGGCATCTTCAAAATGTCAAGGCATGTGGGGTGTAAACAGTTTGTAAATAAAAAATGGCTCCTGGGCACTCAAAGCTCACTGATGAGAGTGGGGACTAAAGGCTAGCCTGTCGGGTCTGATTCCAAAAACGAACTACTGTACCACAAATTGCTGAAAAGCTAAATGCTGGAACTATGGAACAATAAAGTCCTGGTCGGATGAATCAAATTTTCTTTTTCATCATGTGGACGACCAATCAGCTAACTGGGGAAAAAAAAGCACCAGGTACTTTATAAAGAACAAACGAGCAGAGACCTAAGTTTGGGCCAAGTTATAAGAAAATAAGAAAGAGTTCGAGGTTGTGACTTGCCCTCCAAATTCCTGAGCTCTTGACTTGAGCCAGTAGCTGTAGTGTATATTGGACCAAAAAGTCAATTTCACAGAGGCGTTACCTTACAACTTAAATGTACTTAATGTGCCTGCTGTTTTGGCCGTCTTGGTGTCAGATAGAACAACACACCTTTAGATGGCTTGAGGAGCCCATGCCTCGACAAGTCACAGCTGTTTTGGTGGCATAAGGTGGACCTACAGGTGGTTGTAATGTTAAGATAAGTTGAATGCAGTTGATGGCAAAAGTACACACATTCTTCACTCAAGAAGAAGTACTGAAACTCATGTTTTAAAAGACTCTGGTAAAAGTTGAAGAACTGACTGCACTTTTTCACTCAAGTTAAAGTAAAGAACTTTGGGCTCTGACATGTACTTCAGTAAAAGGTAGTCATTATTACTACCTGTTTTAGATTTACGCTGGTAACTGAACCTCACATCATACTAATACAAAAGAATTTCAAATGTTGTTACCTAATGAATGTGTCCAGACTGAACATCCACCATATAGAAGACAAGCAGAGAAAAGATGATTATGATGATCAGGTGATCAGGAATGTGTCTGTTCTCAGTCATGTTTCCATCACTAACTCCCTCTTTCTCATCCACGTTAACCCCAGACTTCATGTTGTCTTCTGTCTGCTCATTGTGATCTTTGTAAACTAGCCTACCTGTTGTGTGTGAGAGCCAGAAAACGATACACCAGCGGTAGATTGAAAAACTCGCACAATGACAAGAAACAGGTTGATGAGCTGAAAACGACGCAGTGAGAAGAAAAAATATTGATTATGTCACCAAATAGATTAAAACTAAAGTAACGAGCCTGTTTTGAAAATGTAAGAAGTAGAAAGTACAGATATTTGTGTAAAGAAATGTAATTAGGGAACGTAAATAGAAAAAAATAGTGAAGTAAAGTACTGATAGTACTGAAATCTACCGTAATTTCCGGACTAGTTCATTAGTTTGAGTGCAGGTTCCTACACTCAAACTAATGAACTTTACACAGGCTTTAACGAAAGACAGTGTCTGTTACACGGCTTGTATCTAAACAGTAGCCTACCAAGAAAGTCATTGTTCACTGTCTTCCTCCTTCCGTTCACAACTATTTCTCTCGAGAGTTTTTCTTTTGGCATCATTGTGCGTTTAAAAATCACCATCGGTGAAGCTTTTCTCCCGATGCCGTGCAGCTCAGAACACAGGTGAAGTGTGTTTTCATGCCCGGTTGTTTTCAGCGTGACGAATGATTCACATTTCCTGTAGACAGTCCGAGTGAGCGGCAGGTCAAACATCAGAGGAACATCATCCATATTTATGATGTGGTGCGGCTCGATTCAGTGGGAGCGCATCTGATTTAATATAAAGAGTTTTATTGGTTCACCTGAACCCGTTCCGCAATTTCATTGGTCTAATGTTTTTTGGCTTGAAGTTTGTGAAACGGTAAAAAACCCAGGAAAAATCCATATATTAGCCGCTTCATTGTTTAAGCCGCGGGGTTCAAAGCATGGGAAAAAAGTAGCGGCTTATAGTCTGGAAAATACGGTAATCATACTGAATTTTGACCCATTATTCTCTACAATTTTGTTTAGGGTCCTTGCGACAGGATTTCAGTCAGGTTAGGGTCTGGACTTTGACTGGGCCATTGCAAAAATATGATCCTTTTCTTTTTCAGCCATTCTGTTGAAGGTTTGCTGGTGTGTTTGGGATCACTGTACTGTTGTATTGTAATTTTTAGGCAAGCTTCAGCTGTAGGACAGATGGGTTCACATTTGTCTCTAGAATACTTCGGCATTCAGAAGAGTTCATGGCCAACTCAATGACTGCAAAATGCGCAGGTCTTGTGGTATGCAAAACAAATCCAAATCCTCACCCCTTCCACCAGCGAGTTTAACAGTTGGTTAAAAGTTTTTGTGTTGGGATATGATTGGGTTTGATTTTCTTCAAACATGGTGGCTGTGCATTATGGCTAAACATCTCTAATTTGTTCATGTGCTAGTTTGCACACTACTCTGGTTGTGCTGCCATGCTGGTTTCTTTTAGAGAGAAGAGGTTTTCTTATGGCAACCCTTCCAAACAACCCAGTTTAAAATGTCATGTGTTGTTCATCTGAGGCCGTATTTGCTCAATTCTAACACCGATAAGGACCAGATGATTTTATTATGTGTTTGTGTGTAAAACCATAAAATTCAAAGAGGGTGTACTTTCAGTTTCACACGATTGTAGGCATTTAAGCACTATTTAGACATGTCAAAACATATTACAAAAACATACTATTAACACCTGGTCTAAAAGAAACAATAATAATAAAATGGTACATACGTGTCATAAACATTAAGCAACCAGTTTAGACACATGTCCACACACAGAGGTACGTTCACAAGGTTGCTATGTTGCTGCTCCAAACGGTCATAGATACTTGTGAGACAGCTGATAACCTGCATGATGTCTATGAACTGCTCGTTCTGTTTCAGGTTGTGCTGTTCAAAGGCTTCACATGCTGCTGACATCCCCAGTAGGTCCACTGCAAAATAAGGAAGAAAAAAAAACATAGGATAAGCACAACAGAAAGTACAATATGCATCCTACAGTCTGCTCCATATTTGATCACTTCCACTACCATATATTCCACTAAACTTAGCATTACATTGAAATGGACTTACGGCACAGGGCCTTCTGCAGCCTCCGTAACTTCATTGCTGTTCTGTATGCAGAAAATCTTACATTGTTGAGATCCGCTGTAAAGTAGACATTTTTATTATTATATTATTATTAATATATTACATCAATGTACCGTAATTTCCGGACTATTAAGCGCACCCAAATATAAGCCACACCCACTGAATGTCTACACTGAAACTAATGAACTTTACACAGGCTTTAATGAAAGACAGTGTCTGTTACATGGCTTGTATCTAAACAGTAGCCTACCAAGAAAGTCATTGTTTATTGTTCATCCTCTTTCCTTTCACAACTATTTCTTTTGAGAGTTTTTCTTTTGGCATCATCGTGCGTTTATAAATCACCATTATTTGTTCCTGTAGACAGTCCGAGTGAGCGGCAGGTCAAACGTCAGAGGAACCTCATTCATATTTATGATGTGGTGCGGCCCGATTCATTGGGAGCGCATCTGATTTAATATATAGAGTTTCATTGGTTCACCTGAACCCGTTCAACAATTTCATTGGTCTAATGTTTTGGGGCTCAGTTTTTTTGGCTTGAAGTTTGTAAAACTGGGAAAAACTTAGGAAAAATCCATAAATTAGCCGCTTCATTGTTTAAGCCACGGGGTTCAAAGCGTGGGGAAAAAGTAGCGGCTTATAGTCCGGAAAATACGGTAACTATAAGGTCCGGCAAAAACCTGTTCCCCTATGACAATGCACATAGCAAAAAAGCAAGCGCTCATTAAAGGAATGAGGAATGTTGGTATGGAAGAGAAGCCTGAGCTCAACCTCCCTAAATTAAACAGCTAGAATGCCTTTTCTTTCTTTTTTTCTTATTTATAGAAACAAAACAATAACACATTAAAATCTGTTTTTGTTTGTTGTTCTTGGCATTGATTTTTTTGTTCTTGAAAAACCACACAATTGTTATACAAGTCCTGATTAATAGAAACATCAAACTAAAGGACTGCATGTTCAGATGCCTGACAAACTCATTTCAGAAATATTCTATATAAAAAAATTTTATTCAACCTCCAAACATGAATTTTTAGTAGAGACAATTTTTGCTGCAATAATCAATATTTTTGGGAGACGTGTATATACTAAATTTAAACACAATGGAGCGATTTAAACCAATTCTTTTGATTTGCTTCAGGTTGTTGTGTTGCTCCACGTTGTTATGTGAGGCATGTGGGCTGTAACTTTTAAATAGCAGTCCACATCACCAAATATTTTAATGCACAACCTTTATAGGCAATTTATAGGCAATCACTGCAAGCAAGCAAATTCTTTAGCTCTCCGTGAGACTTCTCCACCTGTTAGCAAATATTTTAGCTCACTGTTCCTCAGCAACCTGCTCCAGCTCTCTCAGGTTTGAAGGGTCTTCTCCAGACTGCGTGTGTCAACTCTTCTTATAGTTAGGATTCAGATCAGTGCTCGTAGTCCCATGTTTTTCTCTTAGCCATTTGTGGGTGCTTTTAGCTGTACTGTATGTTTTGGATCATTGTGCTGTTGAATGACCCATGAGCATGACTTAGACAGATTTCTCAGATATGGGCATGACATTTCACACCACAATGGCTTGACAGCCTTGCGATTTCATTGTGCCCTGAACAGATTCAAGGCCTCCCAGTGCCTGAAGCAGCAAAGCAGCCCATAATCAAAACATAATCGACTGTCCATGTTTCTCAGTGGATATTGTGCTCTTTACTTTGAAAGCTTCATTTTTTGCATCAGAGAACAAACAGCTGACGTGCCTTGACAAAAAGCTTCAGTTTTGCCTCATCTGTCCAAAGGACATTGTTACAGAAGCACTGTGGCTTGTCAACATGCATTTTAGAACTTTACAGTATGTGTTTTATTAGTCCTCCTGTGTCCTCCATAAGTTCACTATTGTTTAAAAAGACACTGCTGTACCGCGACCTTGAGGTTCAGCTTATATTTTGTATATTTATCATTTTTGGCTGCTCGTTTTTTGCCTCGTTGTCTATCGTTTCTTCAATCTGGGGTCGATCACCTTCAGGGAGGTCGGCTTCAGTACCATAGGATTTAAAACTCTTGATAATACTGTAGTCACAAGACCATCAAATGCTTGGAGATGGTTTTATAGGATGTAGAGGGAACATACAACTCATACAACTCTATTTCTTTTCCATATTCTGTGTGGTGTACAGAATGATACCAAACAGCATTTAAAACATCATTAAAATCCAATTATTTATACAGTGGAACCTCGGGTATAGGGTATAGTAATAAAGTGTGATTTTTATTAAATATGGAACAATGATGGATACTAAAACTGCAACAACTAATCGATAAAATCAATAATAATCGATAATTAAATTTGTTGTCAATGTTGTTGTGCTGCTCAAGCTGCAGGTTAGCGTGATGGTAAGAAAACACAACCATCCGGGAAAATGGCAGAAGGGAAATGTACAGGGTCAATTGGCAACAGGAAAAATTGAGAGTCCCAAGTCTCCATCCAAGGCATAAAATCTGAAAATTATGCAAAGCGAAGCTTGTGGAAGTACCACAGTGATGCACAAGCAAAAGAAAACATACTGGTGTCACGGATAAAGATAAAACATCAGCACAGTGAGCAGAAACTGTAGAAACCTTATGTGAAAATAGTACAGTTAATGTAGTGTTATTGTGTAAACTGTTTGTTTGTAACTTTGGGACAGTTGCACTGGATCTGTTCTCACGCGACTTTACAATGATTCAATTACACTGTCAGGTTTGAGAGCGGGTCTCGAACCCGGGTCGCTAAGGCGAGTGGCAGACACTCTCGAGATATGCAATGGCATGGATTCTGAAAACAATAAGTCCAAAAAACAGCTCGAGAAAAGAGAACAAAAAAAATAAACAGGCAGAGTGGGTTTATCAATACAAAAGTGAACAAGAAATATAAATAAGAGATGCCTAAACAGGACTAAGAAACCCAGGAAGACAGGACGGTAACAAGAGACTCGAGAAGACCAGGTGCTTCGGGAAAACTCAGGAGAACAGAAAAGCCAGAAGACTAGAGAAAACAGGAGACCAGGAAACTCTCAGGGGAACAGAAAGGACAGGAAACTTGGGAAGACTAGAGACAGGAGACTAGAGAAGAATAAAGAAAGACTAGAGAAAAACAGAGAAGACTAGGAAATAACAGACGAGACCAGAGAATACTAGAGAACTTCAGAGAAGCTAGGAGAAACCAGGAGGCTTGGGAAAACTCAGGAGAACAGAAAAGACAGGAGTCTAGAGAAGACACCAGGAGGCTAGGGAAAACAGGTGAAACCAGGAGGCAGGGAAAACTTGAGAAAACAGCGGACTCATAAATCAAACAAAATAGAAATACACTCACCAAACAGAACAAAACAAAAGATACCACAACAAAAAATAATGCCAAATACAATGACAACTGTAGTGCAACAAAAGTGAAGACAAATATAATGAACCAACAAAGACCAAGGCAAAAGGGGCAACTTAAATAGACAACACTAACAAGGAGCATGTGAGAGACATTAAAGAGTTAGGGGCTAGGGAGTAGGGGATATGGGAGTAGGGGTGTAGGAGAAAGGGGAGTAGGGGATAAGAGAGTAGGGGATAAGAGAGTAGGGGATGGGGGTGTAGGGGATAGGGGTGTAAGGGATAAGGGGGTAGGGGGTAGGGGATAAGGGAGTAGGGGATTAGGGGTGTAAGGGATAAGGGAGTAGGGGATAGGGATGTAAGGAATAAGGGAGAAGGGAAGTAGGAGATAGGGAAGTAGGGGATAAGGGAATAGGGAATAGGGGAGTAGGGGATAGGGGTGTAAGGGATAAGGGAGTAGGGGATAGGGGATAAAGGAGTAGGGGATAGGGGTGTAAGGAATAAGGGAGTAGGGGATAGAGGAGTAGGGGATAAGGGAGTAGGGAATAAGGGAATAGCGAATAGGGGTGTAAGGGATAAGGGAGTATTGGATAGGGGTTTAGGGGATAAGAGAGTAGGGGATAGGGGCGTAGGGGATAGGGGTGTAAAAGATAAGGGAGTAGGGGATAGGGGAGTAGGGGATAAGGAAGTAGGGGATACAGGAATAGGGAATAGGGGTGTAAGTGATAGGGGAGTAGGGGATAAGGGAGTAGGGGATAGGGGAGTAGGGGATAAGGAAGTAGGGGATACAGGAATAGGGAATAGGGGTGTAAGTGATAGGGGAGTAGGGGATAAGGGAGTAGGGGATAAGGGAGTAGGGAATAGGGGAGTAGGGGATAAGGGAGTAGGGGATAGGGGAATAGGGGATAAGGGAGTAGGGGATAAGGAAGTAGGGGATAGGGGAGTAGGGAATAGGGGAGTAGGGGATAAGGGAGTAGGGGATAGGGGAATAGGGGATAAGGGAGTAGGGGATAAGGAAGTAGGGGATAGGGGAGTAGGGAATAGGGGAGTAGGGGATAAGGGAGTAGGGGATAGGGGAATAGGGGATAAGGGAGTAGGGGATAAGGAAGTAGGGGATAGGGGAGTAGGGAATAGGGGAGTAGGGGATAAGGGAGTAGGGGATAGGGGAATAGGGGATAAGGGAGTAGGGGATAAGGAAGTAGGGGATAGGGGAGTAGGGAATAGGGGAGTAGGGGATAAGGGAGTAGGGGATAGGGGAATAGGGGATAAGGGAGTAGGGGATAAGGAAGTAGGGGATAGGGGAGTAGGGAATAGGGGAGTAGGGGATAAGGGAGTAGGGGATAGGGGAATAGGGGATAAGGGAGTAGGGGATAAGGAAGTAGGGGATAGGGGAGTAGGGAATAGGGGAGTAGGGGATAAGGGAGTAGGGGATAGGGGAATAGGGGATAAGGGAGTAGGGGATAAGGAAGTAGGGGATAGGGGAGTAGGGAATAGGGGAGTAGGGGATAAGGGAGTAGGGGATAGGGGAATAGGGGATAAGGGAGTAGGGGATAAGGAAGTAGGGGATAGGGGAGTAGGGAATAGGGGAGTAGGGGATAAGGGAGTAGGGGATAGGGGAATAGGGGATAAGGGAGTAGGGGATAAGGAAGTAGGGGATAGGGGAGTAGGGAATAGGGGAGTAGGGGATAAGGGAGTAGGGGATAGGGGAATAGGGGATAAGGGAGTAGGGGATAAGGAAGTAGGGGATAGGGGAGTAGGGAATAGGGGAGTAGGGGATAAGGGAGTAGGGGATAGGGGAATAGGGGATAAGGGAGTAGGGGATAAGGAAGTAGGGGATAGGGGAGTAGGGAATAGGGGAGTAGGGGATAAGGGAGTAGGGGATAGGGGAATAGGGGATAAGGGAGTAGGGGATAAGGAAGTAGGGGATAGGGGAGTAGGGAATAGGGGAGTAGGGGATAAGGGAGTAGGGGATAGGGGAATAGGGGATAAGGGAGTAGGGGATAAGGAAGTAGGGGATAGGGGAGTAGGGAATAGGGGAGTAGGGGATAAGGGAGTAGGGGATAGGGGAATAGGGGATAAGGGAGTAGGGGATAAGGAAGTAGGGGATAGGGGAGTAGGGAATAGGGGAGTAGGGGATAAGGGAGTAGGGGATAGGGGAATAGGGGATAAGGGAGTAGGGGATAAGGAAGTAGGGGATAGGGGAGTAGGGAATAGGGGAGTAGGGGATAAGGGAGTAGGGGATAGGGGAATAGGGGATAAGGGAGTAGGGGATAAGGAAGTAGGGGATAGGGGAGTAGGGAATAGGGGAGTAGGGGATAAGGGAGTAGGGGATAGGGGAATAGGGGATAAGGGAGTAGGGGATAAGGAAGTAGGGGATAGGGGAGTAGGGAATAGGGGAGTAGGGGATAAGGGAGTAGGGGATAGGGGAATAGGGGATAAGGGAGTAGGGGATAAGGAAGTAGGGGATAGGGGAGTAGGGAATAGGGGAGTAGGGGATAAGGGAGTAGGGGATAGGGGAATAGGGGATAAGGGAGTAGGGGATAAGGAAGTAGGGGATAGGGGAGTAGGGAATAGGGGAGTAGGGGATAAGGGAGTAGGGGATAGGGGAATAGGGGATAAGGGAGTAGGGGATAAGGAAGTAGGGGATAGGGGAGTAGGGAATAGGGGAGTAGGGGATAAGGGAGTAGGGGATAGGGGAATAGGGGATAAGGGAGTAGGGGATAAGGAAGTAGGGGATAGGGGAGTAGGGAATAGGGGAGTAGGGGATAAGGGAGTAGGGGATAGGGGAATAGGGGATAAGGGAGTAGGGGATAAGGAAGTAGGGGATAGGGGAGTAGGGAATAGGGGAGTAGGGGATAAGGGAGTAGGGGATAGGGGAATAGGGGATAAGGGAGTAGGGGATAAGGAAGTAGGGGATAGGGGAGTAGGGAATAGGGGAGTAGGGGATAAGGGAGTAGGGGATAGGGGAATAGGGGATAAGGGAGTAGGGGATAAGGAAGTAGGGGATAGGGGAGTAGGGAATAGGGGAGTAGGGGATAAGGGAGTAGGGGATAGGGGAATAGGGGATAAGGGAGTAGGGGATAAGGAAGTAGGGGATAGGGGAGTAGGGAATAGGGGAGTAGGGGATAAGGGAGTAGGGGATAGGGGAATAGGGGATAAGGGAGTAGGGGATAAGGAAGTAGGGGATAGGGGAGTAGGGAATAGGGGAGTAGGGGATAAGGGAGTAGGGGATAGGGGAATAGGGGATAAGGGAGTAGGGGATAAGGAAGTAGGGGATAGGGGAGTAGGGAATAGGGGAGTAGGGGATAAGGGAGTAGGGGATAGGGGAATAGGGGATAAGGGAGTAGGGGATAAGGAAGTAGGGGATAGGGGAGTAGGGAATAGGGGAGTAGGGGATAAGGGAGTAGGGGATAGGGGAATAGGGGATAAGGGAGTAGGGGATAAGGAAGTAGGGGATAGGGGAGTAGGGAATAGGGGAGTAGGGGATAAGGGAGTAGGGGATAGGGGAATAGGGGATAAGGGAGTAGGGGATAAGGAAGTAGGGGATAGGGGAGTAGGGAATAGGGGAGTAGGGGATAAGGGAGTAGGGGATAGGGGAATAGGGGATAAGGGAGTAGGGGATAAGGAAGTAGGGGATAGGGGAGTAGGGAATAGGGGAGTAGGGGATAAGGGAGTAGGGGATAGGGGAATAGGGGATAAGGGAGTAGGGGATAAGGAAGTAGGGGATAGGGGAGTAGGGAATAGGGGAGTAGGGGATAAGGGAGTAGGGGATAGGGGAATAGGGGATAAGGGAGTAGGGGATAAGGAAGTAGGGGATAGGGGAGTAGGGAATAGGGGAGTAGGGGATAAGGGAGTAGGGGATAGGGGAATAGGGGATAAGGGAGTAGGGGATAAGGAAGTAGGGGATAGGGGAGTAGGGAATAGGGGAGTAGGGGATAAGGGAGTAGGGGATAGGGGAATAGGGGATAAGGGAGTAGGGGATAAGGAAGTAGGGGATAGGGGAGTAGGGAATAGGGGAGTAGGGGATAAGGGAGTAGGGGATAGGGGAATAGGGGATAAGGGAGTAGGGGATAAGGAAGTAGGGGATAGGGGAGTAGGGAATAGGGGAGTAGGGGATAAGGGAGTAGGGGATAGGGGAATAGGGGATAAGGGAGTAGGGGATAAGGAAGTAGGGGATAGGGGAGTAGGGAATAGGGGAGTAGGGGATAAGGGAGTAGGGGATAGGGGAATAGGGGATAAGGGAGTAGGGGATAAGGAAGTAGGGGATAGGGGAGTAGGGAATAGGGGAGTAGGGGATAAGGGAGTAGGGGATAGGGGAATAGGGGATAAGGGAGTAGGGGATAAGGAAGTAGGGGATAGGGGAGTAGGGAATAGGGGAGTAGGGGATAAGGGAGTAGGGGATAGGGGAATAGGGGATAAGGGAGTAGGGGATAAGGAAGTAGGGGATAGGGGAGTAGGGAATAGGGGAGTAGGGGATAAGGGAGTAGGGGATAGGGGAATAGGGGATAAGGGAGTAGGGGATAAGGAAGTAGGGGATAGGGGAGTAGGGAATAGGGGAGTAGGGGATAAGGGAGTAGGGGATAGGGGAATAGGGGATAAGGGAGTAGGGGATAAGGAAGTAGGGGATAGGGGAGTAGGGAATAGGGGAGTAGGGGATAAGGGAGTAGGGGATAGGGGAATAGGGGATAAGGGAGTAGGGGATAAGGAAGTAGGGGATAGGGGAGTAGGGAATAGGGGAGTAGGGGATAAGGGAGTAGGGGATAGGGGAATAGGGGATAAGGGAGTAGGGGATAAGGAAGTAGGGGATAGGGGAGTAGGGAATAGGGGAGTAGGGGATAAGGGAGTAGGGGATAGGGGAATAGGGGATAAGGGAGTAGGGGATAAGGAAGTAGGGGATAGGGGAGTAGGGAATAGGGGAGTAGGGGATAAGGGAGTAGGGGATAGGGGAATAGGGGATAAGGGAGTAGGGGATAAGGAAGTAGGGGATAGGGGAGTAGGGAATAGGGGAGTAGGGGATAAGGGAGTAGGGGATAGGGGAATAGGGGATAAGGGAGTAGGGGATAAGGAAGTAGGGGATAGGGGAGTAGGGAATAGGGGAGTAGGGGATAAGGGAGTAGGGGATAGGGGAATAGGGGATAAGGGAGTAGGGGATAAGGAAGTAGGGGATAGGGGAGTAGGGAATAGGGGAGTAGGGGATAAGGGAGTAGGGGATAGGGGAATAGGGGATAAGGGAGTAGGGGATAAGGAAGTAGGGGATAGGGGAGTAGGGAATAGGGGAGTAGGGGATAAGGGAGTAGGGGATAGGGGAATAGGGGATAAGGGAGTAGGGGATAAGGAAGTAGGGGATAGGGGAGTAGGGAATAGGGGAGTAGGGGATAAGGGAGTAGGGGATAGGGGAATAGGGGATAAGGGAGTAGGGGATAAGGAAGTAGGGGATAGGGGAGTAGGGAATAGGGGAGTAGGGGATAAGGGAGTAGGGGATAGGGGAATAGGGGATAAGGGAGTAGGGGATAAGGAAGTAGGGGATAGGGGAGTAGGGAATAGGGGAGTAGGGGATAAGGGAGTAGGGGATAGGGGAATAGGGGATAAGGGAGTAGGGGATAAGGAAGTAGGGGATAGGGGAGTAGGGAATAGGGGAGTAGGGGATAAGGGAGTAGGGGATAGGGGAATAGGGGATAAGGGAGTAGGGGATAAGGAAGTAGGGGATAGGGGAGTAGGGAATAGGGGAGTAGGGGATAAGGGAGTAGGGGATAGGGGAATAGGGGATAAGGGAGTAGGGGATAAGGAAGTAGGGGATAGGGGAGTAGGGAATAGGGGAGTAGGGGATAAGGGAGTAGGGGATAGGGGAATAGGGGATAAGGGAGTAGGGGATAAGGAAGTAGGGGATAGGGGAGTAGGGAATAGGGGAGTAGGGGATAAGGGAGTAGGGGATAGGGGAATAGGGGATAAGGGAGTAGGGGATAAGGAAGTAGGGGATAGGGGAGTAGGGAATAGGGGAGTAGGGGATAAGGGAGTAGGGGATAGGGGAATAGGGGATAAGGGAGTAGGGGATAAGGAAGTAGGGGATAGGGGAGTAGGGAATAGGGGAGTAGGGGATAAGGGAGTAGGGGATAGGGGAATAGGGGATAAGGGAGTAGGGGATAAGGAAGTAGGGGATAGGGGAGTAGGGAATAGGGGAGTAGGGGATAAGGGAGTAGGGGATAGGGGAATAGGGGATAAGGGAGTAGGGGATAAGGAAGTAGGGGATAGGGGAGTAGGGAATAGGGGAGTAGGGGATAAGGGAGTAGGGGATAGGGGAATAGGGGATAAGGGAGTAGGGGATAAGGAAGTAGGGGATAGGGGAGTAGGGAATAGGGGAGTAGGGGATAAGGGAGTAGGGGATAGGGGAATAGGGGATAAGGGAGTAGGGGATAAGGAAGTAGGGGATAGGGGAGTAGGGAATAGGGGAGTAGGGGATAAGGGAGTAGGGGATAGGGGAATAGGGGATAAGGGAGTAGGGGATAAGGAAGTAGGGGATAGGGGAGTAGGGAATAGGGGAGTAGGGGATAAGGGAGTAGGGGATAGGGGAATAGGGGATAAGGGAGTAGGGGATAAGGAAGTAGGGGATAGGGGAGTAGGGAATAGGGGAGTAGGGGATAAGGGAGTAGGGGATAGGGGAATAGGGGATAAGGGAGTAGGGGATAAGGAAGTAGGGGATAGGGGAGTAGGGAATAGGGGAGTAGGGGATAAGGGAGTAGGGGATAGGGGAATAGGGGATAAGGGAGTAGGGGATAAGGAAGTAGGGGATAGGGGAGTAGGGAATAGGGGAGTAGGGGATAAGGGAGTAGGGGATAGGGGAATAGGGGATAAGGGAGTAGGGGATAAGGAAGTAGGGGATAGGGGAGTAGGGAATAGGGGAGTAGGGGATAAGGGAGTAGGGGATAGGGGAATAGGGGATAAGGGAGTAGGGGATAAGGAAGTAGGGGATAGGGGAGTAGGGAATAGGGGAGTAGGGGATAAGGGAGTAGGGGATAGGGGAATAGGGGATAAGGGAGTAGGGGATAAGGAAGTAGGGGATAGGGGAGTAGGGAATAGGGGAGTAGGGGATAAGGGAGTAGGGGATAGGGGAATAGGGGATAAGGGAGTAGGGGATAAGGAAGTAGGGGATAGGGGAGTAGGGAATAGGGGAGTAGGGGATAAGGGAGTAGGGGATAGGGGAATAGGGGATAAGGGAGTAGAGCAGAGCGGCATTTTGGGAATAGGCTGCCGCCGCATTTTTCCGCTATTACTGCATGTGTGCAAGACCGAGGAATATGTCCTTATTATTTTCTGATGCTCATTTCTAAGTTTCTTTGACTAACCCGTAACGGGGTTGCCAAGGAAAAAAAAAAAGCATAAGTTTTGGAAACCTGTCTGTGCTTATATGATTTCTGTTGCAACTGGAGTTAGTGAGCTCTCCCTTCACTCAGACTCAACGCGTTACAACGGCTTGTATCTAAACAGTAGCCTACCAAGAAAGTCATTGTTCACTGTCTTCCTCCTTCCTTTTACAACTATTTCTCTCGGGGGTTTTTCTTTTGGCATCGTCGTGCGTTTAAAAATCACCATCGGTGAAGCTTTTCTCCCGATGCCGTGCAGCTCAGAACACAGGTGAAGTGTGTTTTCATGCCCGGTTGTTTTCAGCGTGACGAATGATTTACATTTCCTGTAGACAGTCCGAGTGAGCGGCAGGTCAAACATCAGGAGAACATCATCCATATTTATGATGTGGTGCGGCTCGATTCAGTGGGAGCGCATCTGATTTAATATCAAGAGTTTTAATTGGTTCACCTGAACCCGTTCCGCAATTTCATTGGTCTAATGTTATGGGGTTCAGTTTTTTGGCTTGAAGATTGTGAAACCGGGAAAAACCCAGGAAAAATCCATAAATTAGCCTCTTCATAGTCCGGAAAATAAGGTAATACTTGTATGCGCAATATGAAGTGGATTCTTTGTGCTTATCCAGACTCTAGCTGTCTGTACAACAAAATACACTTTTATACACTGGATCTAATGCTATCTATAAGGTGAAGTTGCAACTTGTGATTTTTCCATCTACAACCACTGAAACACAAAAACAAACAAAAACATCTTCAAATAGTCAAATCCGGGAGGTTTCTATAACCACCAGTAGCTCCTTTCTAAAGGTTTATTATTCAGTAAATGTTCGATGCATCACTACATTTTGTGTCATTATATAAAAGCACTGCTACAATGGCGTAGGACGATCAAGAACAGTTTTACACTGGAGTATCTATCAGTGAACAGCTGATAATCTCAGCAACAAATGGACATTTGGTTTCACCCTTGAAGGGTCTGAATTCCCTTTTGAGTCATGTTTCACTTAGGGTTTCATCCTCATAACATCTCAGGGAGATTTTCCGGGCTTTATTAATGTTGACAGCTGTGGGGAATAGTAAAACCCTAGCTTGTTGCTAAAACTAACCACCACTGCCCATTGCTATGACTGAAATTAGGCTCAAAGCACAGAATGCTAAACCGTATTTTTTTACTGAACCAAATCATGCAAACTGAATTTAGTTTGTACAGATGTATAAAAAATGGCCAGCACAGTAGAACCCCATGCACTTATCCAGGCCAACACAAGGGGCCAAGTTGGCGTTATGGTCCTCTAGTACAAGCATTTAGGGTTTGGTCTATATATCATTAACTGTGAGCCCTAGAAGCAATATCCATCTCCTGCTTGTTCTCCCAAACAAAAAACCCTTAAGAACTGATTAGTTTCACACACATATTTGCTATTTTCTTCTTCTTTTTTCATTTTGCTAATTTGCAATATCTAGTCCTAGTATTTTTGACCCAACTTCACAAACATGGTGTCCAACATCTCAACCGAGTGCGAACCACAACAATTAACTAAAAGCCTGAAACAGCTAAACAGTGCAGCTGTGACACGTTAATGAATGCTAAAAAGTTACAATACAACCCTATAAGGTCACATGCAGGTTGTGGATACGCACCGCAGTGGAGCCACGAGGCTGAAATTTAGTATGATGCATATAAGTCTTAATCTTTAGGTGGATTTTTTTTAATTAATAAAAATAATATTAAAAACAAAATAAAAAACATCACCACACTTGGCCCATCATGTTTCAGCAGAACCTTCAGGCTTAATTAGGGGGCTTAGTACCTAATAATGAATGGACATTTGGTGCCACCCAGATCAGGATGGGTTCTGTTTTGAGTCTGGTTCCTCTCAAGGGTTTTTCAGCGAGTTATTCCTCACCACTGGCTCGCTCATTAGAGATAAACACGTAGGAAACAAACATATAGGCACTAAAATTATACATTACAAATTAATAACCTCTTTATGTTTGTTAAATGTGCTACACAAATCAAACTGAATTCAATTGAAAAGAACCTCCAGCAACCTATATGCAATCTGGCCACTTGAGGGCGCACTGTTCATGTAAAAAAAAATTTCGCACATTAAAAACAAGCACCTGTATTGAGAGGAAAAGGGATACAGTGAAATGTTATTGCCATAAAATGTGAAACCTGCTTTAACAAACTAAGCCTAAAATTGTTTGCAAATCTCCACAGGATTGGCATTAAACTAATATAGAGAAAACTTCATCATCATCATCCTCTGCATATCAATGAGTAATGGCCACAGAGGATATCAATACTGGCTATATTGCTGTTTTTACTGTTTACTACACATTTAATCACCTAGAAATTCACCATCCAGCTGAGTGTTTGTGACTGCTGCAGATTCCAACTGTACAGCTTACACTAAAACCAGTGTTGTGCTCGTTACTAAAAAATAGTAACTAGTTACTCGTTACTTCATTCAAAAAGTAACTCAGTTAATTTGTTGATGACTTACACCAATGCGTTACTGTTAAAAGTAACTTTTTAGTTACTTTTTTAAAGAACGTTCTTTAAAATGTTCCCATTAATGCCCTTTTATGTGTTATAGTCTACAAACACAAAACTGATTTAAACACAAAGTAATGTTTAAACACTATTTTATTAAAGTCAGAGCAGCACAAACTGAATATATCACAAGGATTTCTGAAATAAATACAAAGCAAGCTGAATAAAATATTCACAATCACTAATAAATCATATTCAGAACTAAAGTGGCTTCTGCATCATAAAAGCTGTTGTGTTGAGCTCCTAAAAATGTTCCTTTCACAGTTTAAGTATGAAAACTATCAACAGTGTAGAACAGAACACCGAGTTAGCTTCTAGCTATTAGCTTCGTCGAGGCATGGAGGTCCTGGAGGAGCTTCAACAGATTGGAGTTGCTGTTCATCGCAGTAGATTCGAGCTTCGAACCAGAAAGACACAGTTTACATTTGACTAAAATGTTTTCATCTTTATGCTCAACTAAAGTGAAATAATGATCATATTTCCACTTTGAGAAACTCGTCTTGCTCTCGCCTCGACTCGCCGTTACTGCCGCACAGACCTGAATAAACAGAGACACGCCCACAGTGCGTCTCCTTCCTGTTTACAGTGGTTCATCCACCAATCCTACAACGCGTTACAGTATTAGTTACTGTCAAAAGTACAGTAACGCGTTACTGCCTAACACTGCTAATGAGATCCCATATGTGAAACCTGGAGATATGTTTTTTGATTTTACGACTTTTCAGGAAAATTCTACATAAAATATTGCAAGCAGTAAAAAAAATAAAAAATGAAATCTACTAAAAATCAATGAGTAAAGATTGACTGCATGTTTTGTAATATTCTTGATGAGGCGCATCAAACGCTGGGTGAGAGATCATGAGAAATATAACGAGATTATCTCTAAAATTTTGCACCTCTTTCAGTTTTGCTGGTCTATAGAGGTGTTGCACAACCTTTTCAATCTCATATGCTATTGTATTAATGCACAAGAAGGAAGGAAAGAAAAAGCTCAGCATTCAACCTAAAAAAAATAAAAGCACCACAGATTTCCTTTCGCATCAGATTTGTTTATCTGCTTGACATAAAGGACCGACCAGGAAAACCTCGTTTTTTACAGTGAACTTATGGGTAGTAGTTGTTAAAGCAGACATTCACAGGTAACATCTAAACATATAGACTACAGAACATATGCAGACACTTACTGTGAAGTGAAAACCAGTCATAAACTAATGCCATTCGTTTGAAATTAGATGAATGTATTAACATACATTCATCTAATTTACCAATAAACACATCTCTGAAATGACAGTGTAATAGAATGTTTAATCCACTGCAATAAAGTAATAAGTACACAATCAAATAACTTTCCAATCATCAAAATAAAAATATGTCCTCCTATTACTGAATATCAGTGTGTTCGTATTCTATATTAATGTCAGATATTTTGCTAAGATATTAAACTAAGACAATAAATGATGCACTAAATGATTAAAAGAAATGTGTGAAATCATCACTTCTACTCCTGTGTAGCATTCACTCAATAATTCCTGCCTACTGCCAACATGTTTCTAAATCTTATTAAAAGCTAATCTGACTACCGTATATTTTTTCCCCACGCTTTGAACTCCGCGGCTTAAACAACGAAGAGGTTAATTTATGGATTTTTCCTGGGTTTTTCCCGGTTTCACAAACTTCAAGCCAAAAAACTGAAACCCATAACATTAGACCAATGAAATTGCGGAACGGGTTCAGGTGAACCAAATAAAACTCTTTATATTAAATCAGATGCGCTCCCACTGAATCATCACGCTGAAAACAACCGGGCATGAAAACACACTTCACCTGTGTTCTGAGCTGCACGGCATCGGGAGAAAAGCTTCACCGATGGTGATTTTTAACACACGACGATGCCAAAAGAAAACCCCCCCGAGAGAAATAGTTGTGAAAGGAAGGAGGAAGACAGTGAACAATGACTTTCTTGGTCTACAGTTTAGATCCAAGCCATGTAACAGACACTGTCTTTAGTTAAAGCCTGTGTAAAGTTCATTAGCTTCAGTGTAGGAACCTGCGGCTCATAGACAGGTGCAGCGTATTTATGTTCAAAATAAAAATCTTTGTCAAATTCAGTGGGTGTGGCTTATATATGGGTGCGTTTAATAGTCCGGAAATTAGGGTACATGCTAAATCATAGATTTCAATAGGACTTATCAATGATATTACTCAAATGATTGGAATTACAGTAATATTGAGTCGACTGGTGACCTCTTCCAAGCTGAAAGGTGACAGTGTTCATCATCTTCAGCTCTCTAATAAAAATCTGCAGGTTTGGTGGCAAAATAATTAGACACCAGTGACAGGTGATGTAGAATGGAGCAGAAACTGATACAGCGACATGTCAGATAGCAACTGAACAGCAAGTTCTTAAATTTGAAGGAGGAAAAAACTGAGCAACTTGACAAGGTGCCGAATTGGGACGGCTAGACGACTGGTTCAAAGGATCTCCAAAATGGTTCCTGCTTTCACAGTGGTTAATAACCAGCTAAAAGGCTTAAAGGAAGGACGACCGGTGAACCAGCAACAGTCATGGGCACTGAAAGCTCACTGAAGCGTGCGGAAATTGAAGGCAAGCCCTTCCTGGCAACTTAAATCAATCTTTCTGGCATTCCCACCTATGAAACTGTTGATCAGCCAATGTTCAGAATTCTGTGTAAACTCAAGAGACTGCTGTGTGTGAAAAGCATCTGAAATACTTAAACCATCCATCCTAGTGTTAGTTACAGAGAAATCATGTTCCCCACCATTCAGATGTTTTATGTGAACATTAACAGACCTGTTTCTACAGGACATTTAAGACACTCTGCTGCTGCCACATGATTGGCTGATTTGGTATCAGCCAAATCGCATCTGAAATGCTATGTAAGGGAGCATTCTAAAGCTTTTGGGTTTGCTGCATCAGCATGTCATGCAGGTTTGTAACCTCCAAACAGGGTTGTGTTTCCCTGCTTTGCTGCATGGCTTTAGTTTAGCTTTTGACACCACTAGACATAACGTTCTTCTAGATGGGCTGAGAAGTTGCCAGAGTTGTGCAAACGGCTCTCGCACTCCAGTCTTTTTTGGCTTATCAGCATCTGAAATTTGAGAGTTCCCTGAAAGAGGACTGGGGATTACCCCATTTTTTTGTTCCACTGAACACAAGGGGTTCACAGAACAGTCAAAAATGTCCTTCATAAATAAAACGCCATTACAATTATGTATATGTAGCAAGGTTATCATCTGGAGACAAGATCTTTATGTTCAGGAAGAAAAGACAATTTCCCAGTTGTATCTACAGATGGATTATCACTGATCGATTATATGCACTCAGAATTATTTTATTTTTTTTATAAAAGAAAAAAATAACTGTCAAAACTCTTTTATATATGAAAACAAAAATATATGTCCAAAAATAATTTTTCATGTCAGTTTATAATTTTTCTTCCTTATTGCAATATTTATTGATTTTCTATTAAATTATGCTTCTAAATATCAAAATTTCATGTTTTGAAAAAATATCTTTTGAAAAATCGTCTTATTTTTATCAAAAATGTATCGATTATCACTTATTTTATCAAAAGGAAAAATAAATTAAAAAGAAATTTTTAATTTCTCCTAAAGAAATTCTCCAAATGTAAATCTTTATTTTAAAAATAATAATAATTATGCTTTTCCCCAAATGATTTTTTTTTTAAATAAAGATTTGCACTTGTACATTAAACCACTTGAGTTTCTGGTATTCTGGTAGGTGTGCACACTAAAAGCTGGCCTTCTTTTGAAAGCCTTTTGTTGAATTTGTGGAGGAGGAGTTTTTTTTTAAACCCTATTTACAATCCAGATCCCAAACACCAGTTCTTGGACACACAGATGATCATTTCGACTGCACTTTACTGTTATTGCACAGTGTGAACTCGAACTTTCATGGAGTTTTGTTCACCCTGACACAAACTGAGCACATATTTAACTTCTCTATAACATAAAGCTGAACACAACAGATTGATGATTCATGTCCACGTGTTTAATAACAGCTCTGAATAACACACACAGGCTCTGATATATTTTTTTTCATCAAGAAAAATGATGAACGAAGAAGAAAAGGTGTTGATCTTCTGTTTTCAGGACCAAAACACTGAAACTTGATCAAGATCCATCCATTATGAAAACTGTTTCCTTTCCTGCTATTAGACACGTGTAACTACAGGATTAAAGCCCCCACGTGCGACGTCAGTGCAGCAGATTAACACAACTGAATACAGCAATTAAACACTGTGTACAACAATCACAATAGCAGGTCATTAATATTTCAATATAAATATATTTAATGAGCTCCAGAACCGCACTTTTCCGTTCATATCTGGTGTGTGAGGAGAGGAAATGCTGGTGCTCTCCAGCAGTGTGGAAGATGCCTGGGGTTTGTAAATATGGCCCTGGATCTCACAGAGCTTCAGCCCACAGCCCTTCCCTTCTTCAGTCTCCTGCTGGGCAAGGTGCAGTCATGGGATCAGAACCAAAGACTACTGTCACTCTACATCTCACTGCATCTCGCTCTTCGTCTCGCTCTACGTCTCGCTCTTCATCTCTCGCTCTTCGTCTTGCTCTTCATGTCACTTCTCATCTCACTCTACGTCTCGCTCTTCGTCTCGCTCTATGCCTCGCTCCATGTCTCACTCTCCATGTCTCACTCTCCATGTCACTCTTCGTATATATCTCACTCTTCATCTCACATCATCTCACTCTTCATCTCACCGATGGCGATCATAAGAAACACATACGTCGATGGTGTACGAGGTTGAGGTTGAACACACACACACACACACACACACACAGCGCGACATGATTATTGGTGAACTTTGTAAAGTGCCTCCCACAGTGAATGCCGATATACAGAGCTGTGACTGTAAAAACAGCATAACCAGGGCCTTATTCCACAAAAACAAAATGCAACACAAAACACAATGTAACACAAAACACAATGTAACACGGGTGACTATGAAACATTACACCGAACGAGCTGAAAGATTTCAGTGGGGAAATGATGTGAAATCTGCCCGAGTCAATGCGTCAGTGAGATGAAGGATGATGGCCGCAGGAAGCCCGACTGAGAGAAAGCGAACACCAAGAAACACCCACGAAGGAACCGAAGCCATGAAGATGTGGGTGCAAATGTAGCGTCAAAGCGATCACCTGCTGGACTGTAAACATGGACGGTGGACCCGCTAGCGTGGCTAACCAGTGCTCCTGCAGTGTCCTTTTCCCCCCGCAGGAGATTCATCCACATTTCACTGAAAGATCGCACACTTACTTCCTCAACTGTTCCCTCATCCTTTTTTCCACGCTGTAGTTTATCCCAGCGACGTCTTGCAACGTGAGAACGCGATGTTCCTCCGAGCGGCCGCCTCGATGTTCCCTCTCCGTGGAGGAAAACGCGTTCGATTTTCCTGCAATCTGTTCACGCGGTTCCGCTGCTCAGACAAGGCGGAGCTCCATTCACTCCCTTCCCCCAAACCTTCACTGAGGAATTGTGCGAAAAAACCTCGCTAAGAACACGAACATTATTTCACTGCTTTAGCCGGTGAGGGGCCTTCAGACCGCAGGTTCAAGTGGCAAACAGTCCAGAGTCCACCGACCCCACGACCACCAGGAGCTCAACATTATTACACTGTGGATCAAATCCGTCACTTCACCACACTGAAAACACCTTCACCAACAGTTCACTTAGTGCAATGTGTAAGTAAAAAAAAAAAAAAATTGCACAAAAAATAAAATGTAAAATTCAAACGAATGCATATGGTCATATTTTTATGCAAAAATATCTGTGCAAAGACTATTGTTGATGCACGCACGCATTTTCTTGTACATGCACTCTACAAAATTAAGAAACGCATCTGATTGCTTACAAAAATAAATCCATCCATCCCCACAGGTTTCCTATTTTAAGCCCCCAGCTCTTATTTTGCCAAGCCATAATTTTATCATCTAATTTACATTCCAAAACAGCTTATGGAAATGTCATCATAAGGAAATGTTGGAATTCACACCTAGAATTCACACATGCGTGTCTGCTGGTCAGTGATTTAGGTACTGTTTAATTTTAATATCAGTGGTTCTAGGTTCTAGGTTCTAGTCTAGGTCAAAGTCTCATGAAGGTCTAATGAGTTCTTCCTCGAGCAGCACACCTGCAAGGCTCATAAAAAGCTCCTCACAAGCCGAGCCTGTAGGCCAAGATGATAACATTAGATAACGTGTTGATTTAATAGTTACATTTAAGCATTTAATATTCTGAATATTCTGCAATAAACATGCAGAAGATTCACCTTCAAGGTCAACAAACTGTTTTACAAACGTGTGTGATGTACTTTAGACAAAAACCCAAAGTTCACCCAGTCACCAAGCATCCAAGATGAACTTTTTGGAAAGGTTTTTAGCAATAAAATGTAAAATAAAAAAAATTTAACTATTTTTTAAACGATTTAGATCAAATGAAATCTTTCATTGCATACTTTAGTTTCCATTTTTAGTTAGTAAGAGTAGCAGTTGTAACAAACTTCTGCTCCACAAGCAGGACTGATTTGCTCACTGAATTCTGTGTTATGAGGGTGAAATCACTAAAAAGTGTAGTAGGAAGTATAATATAAAAAATGAGTCCGGTTTGGGTGTGTATACTTCTGGGTGTGTATACCACTTGTGGAGATGTTATTCAAGCAGAGGAATGTGGAGCACCATTTAACAATAAACTGCAAGGAACATTTACACTGAACACAATCTATTGTTTGCAGTAAAATAATCACTGTTCTTTAATCACAATAATAATCACTGGTAATTTTGATTAAATAATAACGATGATATAATAAATGTTATTATCTAATACAAATTTACTAAAAAATACAAAGGGATTGAATAAACCAGAACCACTAAAACTAACCAAATGTGTATAACACACACTCTTCAGTATGACCTAGTCTCTTACAGTCAATCCTTTAACTCCTCAGTCAGAATGAGCAGAGCATGAGCAGGAGAGCTTCACTAGCCAGATAGGAACGGCACATATTGTAAGGAGATATCAGTGCTTTTGTAAAAAAAAATGAAAGCTATAGCTGGAGTTTATTTAGTTAATGAGAGCTTTTCAATCGACTAACATGTGAATGAGCATTTTAGTGTTAAATGCTGTTAAGTGAACGGTTGAAACCTGCTAAATTTTTTTTTTACATTTTACATTAAACCTGAAACAGTGCAATTTACATCTTTATTACCGTTTAATAAAGATTGCATGCCCATGCTCCAGTGAGGCAACAGCATGCATGTATTATATGTATGTGTATGTCTACATTTACTTTATACAGGGTCATATATATATATTTATTTATATATATTTATCTCTTAGGGTTTGAAATATTTGTATTTTTACTATAGGATAATATGTGTAATAAAACACAGGCCAGATACAGTCAGGTTCAGGTCCTTATTGTTATAGCAGCTACAGCATTTTTTTTTTTAAAGACCAAAATAAATTAGACATACTAACATAATCGTAAACCGAGTCATCTCTCATGCTTGGCTGAAGATCTTGTTTAAAGTCTGAAATTCATGCACATCACCAAAAGTTTACTCTGGGATTCTTTGTCAGTATTTTTTCCCGCAGCTGATTTAAAGTTTCTGCTTGTTCTTAGGATGTTTTTACTTCACCAAATAAAATGAATGTTTAGTTAGATTCAGTGATTTCATCGTGAGTTTAAATCCCAGCCACACCAAGCTGGCACTCCTGGGCCTCTGAGCAAGGCCCTTAACCTCACAGCTGCTCAGTTGTCTAAATGAGATGGATGGAAGTCTCTCTGGGTAAGGGCATCTGCCAAATGCTGTAAAATGTAAAAAAAAAAAAAAAAAACTTGGAAAATGCAGAATATTAAAAAAAATCTTCAAAAGTGTTGGTTCGCTCTTAAAGGGAACAAGTTGTTAATCTACAGTCACGTCTCAGCCAGGATTAGTCGATGAGCTCACATATCCCACAAGGTTCTGATTGGGGCAAGCTTGTCGCGTTCAGTGTGTCATCAAAATGGAGCGCTCAACTTATCTAGTAAAACCTGCAGAGGGACAGATTGGCCCATGTAGGCTTTGAGTCTACCTCAGTCCATTTTTTTTCTGGTGCGGCACCATTGGAGGTTGGTCATGCTGACTATTAAACATCTCTCCCGTAAAAAAAGCTCAAATGCAGAGTTCACATCCAGGACCCTTGCAATAAAAGGAGTTGTCTCTGCATTAGCTGGAAACCACACCTGGCCATTTCTCCTGATCCAACTCGATCCAGGATCCTCAGAATTGAGGATGAGGATGCTGCTACAAAATCTGGATCTGATGCTCCTGAGTCAGTGGTGTCTGAAGGAGATGGATCCTGCAGCTCACTGTTGTCAGGCTGCATAATCTTATCAAAAACCTCTTCAGCTGCTTGCTGCTCTTTTCATTGTCAAATGACCAGCAGGATGGCATGCAAGTGTCTAAATCCACTTACCTTGTTTTTGTTTAGTCTGTACATCTCACCACAAAAAGGAAGCGGATCCATAAATCCAATAACCCTGTTTTTGATTAGTCTTTACTTCTCATCAGCAAAAGGCAGCATGTGCATAAATCCACTCACTTTGTTTCTGTTTACTCCATGTAGACATGTAGTTCTGAGAGCTGAGGTGCATATTCTGATTTTCTCAGACACATCAAAATCCGTGAGCAAAGGTCTCTCACACACACACACACACACACACACACACACACACACACACACACACACACACACACACAAGCCAACACACATAAACACACACACTATAATACTTCATCGAAAACTGCATAGGGAAGCCAGAAACAAAGCTTTCTATCCACAGCACTATTTCATGGGCTCAAGGTGCCATTTGGTAGTCAACAGTAAAGAAAAGCTAATTTAAACTCCTCTCATCATGGGACACTACCAACTTTCAAAAATGCCTGTAAAAATATAATGTAATGGCAGCGCAATTATTAAATGTCATTATAATTACAGTTAATGGGGAAAAAACAGCCACTAGCATTAAATGAGGAAGAAAATAATTTAATCTGATGCTGCAAAAAACTAACAATGCACAAAAATCATGTGGTAATTCATGAAGACTTTTGAATTTATGCAGAACTCCATGTCTAGTTCTTGAGACATTCACGTGTTCAACGTCTTAAAGGACAAATCACAAATCACTGTGCTCACAAAACTGCATATGATCTCATTTTTGCTAATCAAACTGGTCTCTCGTATGTGCTGATAATGTGACTGCTGCCAAGCATAACTTAATTCATTTTGAAGTGTATATGGATATATACAGTGTTGGGCAGTAACGCGTTACTGTACTTTTGACAGTAACTAATACTGTAATGCGTTGCTTTTTCAATAAAGTAACTCCGTTACCGTATGGTGCGTTACCCCGTTACTTTTATAAATGAATGAATTTGGGCTGAAGTGTAGCCTACAGTCTGACCTGTTTACAGCAGAGACGCATTGTAGGATTGGTGGATGAACCACTGTAAACAGGAAGAAGATGCACTGTGGGCGTGTCTCTGTTTATTCAGGTCTGTGCGGCAGTAACGGCGAGTCGAGGCGAGAGCAAGACGAGTTTCTCAAAGTGGAAATATGATCATTATTTCACTTTAGTTGAGCATAAAGACAAAAACTTTTAAGTCAAATGTAAACTGTGTCTTTCTGGTTCGAAGCTCGAATCTACTCCGATAAACAGCAACTCCAATCTGTTGAAGCTCCTCCAGGACCTCCATGCCTGAGGAGCTAGTAGCTAGAAGCTAACCCGGTGTTCTGTTCTACACTGATGATAGTTTTCATACTTAATCTGTGAAAGGAACATTTTTAGGAGCTCAACACAACAGCTTTTATGATGCAGAAGACACTTTAGTGTTTGATTGTGAATATATTATTTAGCTTGTTTTATTATTTATTTCAGAAATCCTTGTGATATATTCAGTTTGTGCTGCTCTGACTTTAATAAAATAGTGTTTAAAAAGGACTTTGTGTTTAAGTCAGTTTTGTGTTTGTATAGATCATAACGCATAAGAGATCATTAATGTGAACATTAAAGAACGTTTTTTAAAAAAAGTAACTAAAAAGCTACTTATAACAGTAACACATTCCTTTTTTTTGTGAAATAATCAACAAAGTAACTGAGTTACTTTTTGAATGAAGTAACGAGTAACTGTAACTAGTTACTATTTTTTAGTAAGGAGCACAACACTGTGTGTATATGATATCTGTTCAGGGACTTCTATTCATTTTTATCACCACATTATCTGTGTAAAGCTGATTTAAGATAATTGTAAGAATTACAGAATGCCTCAACCCAGATTCCACCTCACGCTATATCAAATTAAGCTCATCCACAAAAAAACGGCTTCAATTTTACAAAAGTATTTATGTAGTTTGACATAGAATTTCAGTTGTATCAACACTAATCATAGTCTTGATTGAATCTGTGTGAAAGAGACAGCAAGCCTTCAAGGACCATTTCTAACCAAAAAGGTGTCTGAGACCATGATTATCATTTAAACAATACCCTATCCTGTCCTGCTGGGGGGCCGGAAAAAGCAAAGGTGTCAGCAACAGAGACCTCCTCCTCAATCCCCCAGCCAGTTGTTTCCTCATGCATGGCCTATTTCTAATTTACATTTAAAGGATAACTCCGGTCTATACTTCAAATGGAAGAACAATATAAAATATCTGGGCAGAGTTTGCTCTGGGTTCTTTCTGACTCCGATGAACCCAAAGTGCTCAGTGTATTTTGTCACTGCAATGCTGTTATAAACTTCTTCATTACGATCTTCGTTGCCCTCTTCATTTTTTTCTTACACAATGTTCATTGTTAAAAGCGCAATACAAATAAAAATGAATTGAATTGAATTGCTCAGATTCAGCCAAATGCTTCAAAACTCCCTGGATGGTGCTTCACAGCTGAAAAAGGCAATGACCTGAAGCATACATCAAAGCAACCCAACATAATTTTAAGGTCATTTTAAAGTGGAATGTTGCAATGAAGTCATTTTCCATTTTAAAAGCAAAACCACTTAACAACAAACAGGAAATGAAGACAGCTAAAGTAAAGCCTGGAAAAGCATCATTCAAAAAACTCAATGTCTAGTGATTTCTATGAGTTTCATAATTGAGAGTCACTAATTTCAAAGGATTTACAATAAAATATTATTTTATTATTATTAAAAATCTATTTCATGACTGTTAGATAGCATATGTATTCACTTTTAGTTCTTTTAAAAATGGCAAATATAAAAAGTGCTGTAATTCGTACAATCACCTGATGTATCAAGTTATACTAAGAATAAGTTGTCTAAATAGTTATGGACCTGACTGAAAATACAGTTGTATGTTGAACATTTGTTGGTCTCTGCATATATTTTCACAGTCTATGCTAATTATCTTGGGAAAGTACCATGTAATGTGCATTAACCTGGGTGAATGTTCTGGCTGTTCTCAGAAACAAATACTGAAGGTCCCCGAGTTACAATGGTTTGACTTATGTTTATTTTAATCCTATCAGATTACAGTATTATACTACCCTATACTGATCATTATTTAAGACTCCTGGGTAGCCTTAGTCATGTCTCGGGACTACCTGTACTCTAAAAGGGCAAACGTAAATAATCCAATCTACAAAAATCTGCAATTTATTGTTAGTGCCATAGAGGCACTGTGTGCAAATGTAAATGTTATTAAATTAGTTCCATTACCACTTATCCTACAACACTCTGTATATTAAACCATTATTACACTAATGCTCACTCAGCTAGCTTTAGCGCTCTCTGTTGCTCGGACTTAAAGGGGGAACAAATTTGAAATTAGGGCTGTGTGGGAATGACAAACAACAAACTCCTTTTTTTTTATGAGGACTGACTGTTCAGGTCAAGGCCAGATTCAACAAACTCCTTCATCAGAATAAACATTCAACTAATCGTCCTTGAGAGAATTGCACATAAATGGCCGGGCGGATGGAAAACACGAAAACAGTATAAACATAATATTATCTTGACATAGTGCACACAATCACAAGGTCCTTATACTGTAGATCAGAATATCTTAACATTTGCTGGCTGGCTGCCCAGCTGTTTCTAAACAAGCTTTAGCTAGTTCAGAATTCAGCAGCCTTCATCTTTGAAGAAAGAAAGAAAGAAAGAAAGAAAGAAAGAAAGTATGCTCTGACAAAAAATTCAATATCTGTTTTCAGACAGTAAGAGTCCCGACACCTTTATGGCTTCTGCAGAACAGATCAATGTTAACTAAAGGCTCATAAACAAGTAGAAATAGATGCCGAGTTCATTACCGGGAAAACAAGATGGAAGCTACTTAAGAAAACTTTTTCAGACATGTGACCATGCTGTGACCTCAACCCTATTTGGATCAACACCAGAATTGAATCAGGTCCTCTGCTGGTTACACTTGTTATTCCCTACAAATCCTACAAACATTCATCTACTCATTTTGTAGATATTATGTTAACACAAACAATCAAGTAATATAAACAGTCACAAGTGCGCGCGCACACACACACACACACACACACACACACACACACACACACACACACACACACACACACATAACTCATACTTGATAACCTACCTATGGAAGGACAACTGATTAAAATAAAGCTGGTGTTTTTATATTGCTGCTGGAGTAATACGATTTCTGCCATCTGCTTGTTACTAAGAATAACTAACCAAATGCAGTGCACTGTTTAAATCAGGGGTCACCAACATGGCTGCTTCCTACTTTGTTAAATCATTGTTGATAATTATTATGAGAAATCATTAACACGATCAGTGTCTCCACATAGATGAATATCATTATTTTTTAATAATAACATACACCGTAATTTCCGGACTATTAAGCGCACCCAAATATAAGCCGCACCCACTGAATTTGACAAAGATTTTTATTCTGAACATAAATAAGCCTCACCTGTGTATAAGCCGCAGTGTCTACACTGAAACTAATGAACTTTACACAGGCTTTACCGAAAGACAGTGAGCTCTCCCTTCACCCAGACTCAACGCGCTACAACGGCTTGTATCTAAACAGTAGCCGACCAAGAAAGTCATTGTTCACTGTCTTTCTCCTTCCTTTCACAACTCTTTCTCTCGGGTGTTTATCTTTTGGCATCGTCGTGTGTTTAAAAATCACCACCAGTGGAAGTTTTTTTCTCTCGATGCCGTACAGCACAGAACACAGGTTAGGTGCATTTTTTCGTTTCAGTTCGGAATTTTAATTGGTCTAATGTTATGGGGTTCAGTTTTTTGGCTTGAAGTTTGTGAAACCGGAAAAAAAACCCAGGAAAAATCCATAAATTAGGTTCAAAACGTGGGAAAACGTAGCGGCTTATAGTCTGAAAAAAACGGTAATACAAGGTAAATTTAGCTAATTTGTTATTTCAGATCAAAATGAAAACTGTGTGTATCAAACTGGTAGCCCTTCACATTAATCGGTAAATAAATAAGTTAGATATTTTCTGTCTGTTGGTAATATGCTTTACGTAACAACTGATGAATTCTGATGAAATCTGTTTTTTAATACTTACTTTATATAATATGGAACACTGTTTGGAGAAACCGAGCGCTCGAAAGGACTCTGCACAGACTCTGTAAACAGAAACATATCATATCAGTATACTGTAAAAAGAAGAAGAAGAAGAAGGATGTATTAAGTAAGAAATGATGTACATAATACAATAAAGCAAATTGCAGAAATGAATTAATGTATAATAATAATAATAATAATAATAATGATAATAATGGTTTTACCTTGTAGAAACTGCTGAGAATTGGGTCCAAAGTCTTTGTGGGCCTCAATAAGTTGGGACAGATGCTCTTCAATAGATATCTATAAAGACATTAAGGTGAATTATTGATGGAAAAACTGTCAGACACATTTTCCAAATAGTCACAGTGAAGATAACACCAGATAGGAATGATTTACAGGTATCCCAATGACAAGGTTCAAAATTGTATCAATGTGTAAATTTGGAAACTGGATGTTTCTTAAAAGTGGCTTTTTGTTAAGTTTGTGAGAATGTCCTGTTCTGCTAATAGGCTTTAATTATACAGTATGGGCCCTGGCCAGATGACTCAAAGCTTCAATATTGGGTTTGAATTGGAATTACTTTCTGAGAGAAAAATCACATTTATTTGAAAAAAAAAAAGACCTTGCAGGGTTTCAATAAGGGAAGAATGTGCAGTATTGTTGTTCCCAGCCTACAGTACTATTAAGATCAGGCAAAAACAATCTAATTCATAGGGCAGCCGTTCATCCTTTGAAAAGGAAAGACACCTGGGACTCCAATGTATAAGTACATCTAACCTACTAGCATGCCATTACCATAGCCTGTAGATAATCTGGATGGATGGATGGATGGATGAATGGATGGATGGATGGATGGATAGATGGATGGATAGATAGATAGATAGATAGATAGATAGATAGATAGATAGATAGATAGATAGATAGATAGATAGAAAGACCATCTCCACTTTATGGACATTTTAGATGTTTCTGCTGTTGTGTTGCCGCAGGCTATTTAGATTTGTTGTATCTAATGAAATGTATGGCATATCTGTAATATTACATTTGGCTATTATTTAATTTTACAGAATTTTTATTTAATTTGAATGTTTTTAGTGTTTGAATAAGATGGAAAGACCATCTCCACTTTATGGACATTTCAGATGTTTCTGCTGTTGTGTTGCCGCAGGCTATTTAGATTTGTTGTATCTAATGAAATGTATGGCATATCTGTAATATTACATTTGGCTATTATTTAATTTTACAGAATTTTTATTTAATTTGAATGTTTTTAGTGTTTGAATAAATTATTTAACAATATTTATAATATACTAAAAAGCGGTGGTGGGCACAGGAAATAAAACCCCCTTCTTGATAATTCATTATGTACACCCAACTAACTGTTGGAAGAGCCATGCTTTAATATTCTTTACACATACAGTATATACCTTCAGATACAATATTTTACCCATGATGTCTTTCTGTCATCAACATATCCATTGGAAAATGATTAGTCTATATTTTGTGTCTAATATCTTGGTCTTGCCCTACTTCCTTGAATGGCCTTGTTTTTTTTTCTTAAAAAATAAAAAAGGTAGTATACACCTAAACACAATGGTTGTGTTCAACTTGTGTATATTTAAAAACTACAATCCTTTAACTTATTTGGCTGCTTATTCTAAAAACACATGCATACCTGCAGAAATCTCCATCGCCTATTAAGATCATCGTTTCTCTTCAGGTTGTCTGCAGACAGCTGTATACCAGGCACTCTAAACTGAGAAACTAATTTGTTGACATGATTAACATCATCCTGGATCGGAGCTATCGTCTCCTGGAATCCCTGGTTAATCAGAAAGGAGGAGGATATTGGACAATGCACTTGAAGATAAACATTGTACTAAAACCAGCTTTCTGGATTGTGCATCGAAAAGTCGTGGGCATTTTCAAAAGCAGATTTTCTCCATAATTATTTAAAAACAAAAAAAAGATGAATTATTGCCTCCTTAAACAGCAAAAATAAGACTGATATATAGGAGGCAAAATATGTGTATGGTAACTAGGTATTTTTAAAATCCTCTAACCATCATTAAAACTTTCCTCTGAAACTCAATTACAATGAGCTCTATATCAACAGCCCCAAAACCCTTTCATCACTGAATGTATATCAGCATAGCACGAATCCAAACACTAACCTTAACCATCTCGAATTGGTCACTTAAATTGTCAACAAGCAGGTCTTCAACTGGGTCCCAAGAATTCTTTTCAATTTCAACTTGATGAAGCTTGAACTCTAACTGCTCTGTTGTACTTTGTATTTCCATCAGTCTCTCCAAAGCTAGCTCCAGCTGTTGTTGCCAGTCTGCTGCAGCTGTACGTAGGTTCTTCCAAAGTTTGTTTACATCATCTGCTTCCTTACGCAAAATGCGTTCAACATTTTGATTTCTTTCCTCTGAGCTGACAACTGGAGAACACATGAGGAAAAGAATACACTTTAAGCATTACATATACTGTAACAGTGCAGGTCTGTTTATTTCTATAGTAACACTGAAATTAAACGATGGGATTTGCTAATTATATGCTCAGTACATGTATTTTTGGTAGATTTCAGTATATGTACTTTTTGTAGTAAGTTACATACATTTTTTATATGTACCGTATTTTCCGGACTATAAGCCGCTACTTTTTCCCACGCTTTGAACTCCGCGGCTTAAACAATGAAGCAGCTAATTTATGGATTTTTCCTGGGTTTTTCCCAGTTTCACAAACTTCAAGCCAAAAAACTGAGCCCCATAACATTAAACCAATTAAATTGCCAAACAGGTTCAGGTGAACCAATGAAACTCTTTATATTAAATCAGATGCGCTCCCACTGAATCGAGCCGCACCACATCATAAATATGGATGATGTTCCTCTGACGTTTGACCTGCCGCTCACTCGGACTGTCTACAGGAAATGGTAATCATTCGTCACGCTGAAAACAACCGAGCATGAAAACGCACTTCACCTGTGTTCTGAGCTGCACGGCATCGGGAGAAAAGCTTCACGATGGTGATTTTTAAACGCACGACGATGCCAAAAGATAAACTCCTGAGAGAAATTGTTGTGAACGGAAGGAGGAAGACAGTGAACAATGACTTTCTTGGTAGGCTACTGTTTAGATACGAGCCGTGTAACAGACACTGTCTTTAGTTAAAGCCTGTGTAAAGTTCATTAGTTTCAATGTAGATAAAGCTGCTTTTAAAGATACAAATAAAACCTAATTGAATAATTGTAGTTACTTAATATTCACACAACAATATATATGCATATCAGTGGTTCACCAGTGTTAATGGTCAGAATGTCCCACACTGTCTGTAGTGTTTAAAGTTTAAACTGCAGCACAGTCTAATAGAAGCCCGTTTGGACAGATAACAGGATTGCTGCTAACAGCACTGAGAGATTTACAGGTTTTTTGCAGTTTACACAAAGATACAAACTACATTTTCTTTTCTTTTGTCAAATGGCAAATAACCCCATAATTCTACATAAACTTCTGAGATTGGCAGCTGCAGATGAAGCTAATGAGATCAAATTTTTCTCTCATTCTGATGTGTATTTTAATAGAAACTTGTAACCCTGTGTCTACAGTAAATATAATTAGGATTAACATTGTTGTCACTGTCAGTATAGATATAAGAGACAATAAAATGCAGTTAGCATCCAACCAGTAGTGCAAATAGTAAAGAATTAAATGAAATAAGTATTGTATGTATGATTTTAAAGAACACTTTATAGCTACAGGTAAAGTGTAAGATGTAAACCAGTAAAGTAAGTTAAATAAAATAACTATTGTGCAGTTAGATGGTGTAACAGTGTGAAGAATGCAGTATAATACAGTCAATAGTTGATTACTACTACACATAGGAATAATGTGCAAATAACAATCTAATATAAAATATAGATTAAGCAAGGTGAAGGAGTGACTTAACATGCAGCTTTGTGATATATGAGGTGTTTTTGCAAAGCCTGTGGTCTGTGGGCAAAAAGGCTGTGCTGATACCATGACGAGAATGTTTGAAGATAAACTTAGATAAATTGATGGTGTTAAATGCGAAGCTAAAGTCAACAAATAGCATATAGAATACGATTTTCTGTTTTCAGGTGAGTCAGTACAGAATGCAGGGCTAATGGTGTCATCTGCTGACTTGCTTTTAAAACAAGCATATTGATGAAGATCCGTGAAGACCAGGAATGCTGTGGAACCTGCACTGGTGCTGGTGTAATAGTAGTGGTTTTGACATAATATTATGTATTATGCTATTTCCACATGGTTGTGCATCACATCAGTGCTGGAAATGGAGCTGCTTCCTACTTGGTGGTACCACCAAACTCTACAGCACCCAACATCAATCACTTAACTCTTACAGGTGTACATTTACTTTTATAAACACACACACCTGAACGCAATCACACTCTGCAGTAGAAAAGAACACTATGTGGCTCTCCACAATGAGTAAGAGGACTGAGTGCCATGTAGCTACCTGCAAAGCATTTTGTTAGCCTGCTCTAGTTTTCATAGTAATGACTATGCTTTATTTTATTAGCAATAAATATTTTACTCATGAAACTGTTCGTAGCCTGATTTTCAAACTGTTATATGTGGAACACCAAAGGCAACCTAATCACAAATTTCTTAGCCTTTGGCACCCAGTTGCACAATGACAAGTCTGCTTCGACCTCTGAACCAGCCCATTTGCAAGAGTGCTCCACAAATATTTTCTAATCAAAATTATGCAAAACCTGTACATTCAGGCCGTATAGAAGGTGTCTCTGTTGTGTTTCAGTTTAACCACAAGGTGGCAGTATATTGTTTGAGTGTATAGATGCTACTTAATATTCTTTAAGAAGAAGCCTTGAAAGTTTTTTGAGAAATGTGGCATGTGCCTAAAAAAAACAAGGAGACTTACTTGTGCAGTTACTGAGTAACTGAGAACACAATCATTTCACGCTCAAAGTTAATGATGTGGTCAATCGACAGTGCAAAGTGCGTTCTCAATGTGCTGACGAGACAATTCCACAGTTCATGCCGCAAAAGATCCAAGCCATTTCGGCATCGGAAGAAGAGCATGTCGCGTCCTAAAGGAGCGAAACCTGTTGCTGATACTTTCACCGAGAGTAAATCACATGTGTTACCAAGTACCAAGGAGTTAAAAATGACCTTGTCATACCTGCGGTAAGATCGGACATTTCTCTATAGTATGCGGTTCTTCTATATGTTTGGGAAGTGCTACCTGAAGTTGTTGTTATTTTGACTGATGCTGTGAAAACTTCTGCAGACAAACGTTTATGCAATGTTTGTGTTACAACATCAAATAAACTTTCAGTTAAGACTAAATGAGTTGTGGACACTGGCTCGTCAGTGTCTATTTTGCCTGAAGACGTGTACAAAAGACATTTTTTGGACTGCTCACTCACGGCTCCTAAAGTAAAACTAGTCACGTACTTGAAAGAGAATATTCCAGTCCAAAGATGTTTACATGAGACGTCTCACTGTATGATCAGGTAATCGAGGTGGCCAGGCTTTAACAGCTATGGACTTAATCCGAGCTTTGAACTGTTGTTTTCACTGATACCGTGTCTGCACCTGACGAATTGCATGCAGTTGTTGGTGAAACCATTCCTGCTCCAAATGCTTATGTGAGCTGCATAAAAGCCTTCGTCCATAAACCAACAGTCAAATCTGATGGTACCCCGGTACCCCAGAGGTTACGCCGACTGCCGTTTGCTGTCCGACAAGCTGTCTGTTTGAGAAAACAGAGAAATTGAGAAAATCTATTCTTCTCCTTGTATTTCACCGTTCATCGTTGTGACCGCAAGAAAAGGAGAAAAGATCTGTCTGTGTCGATCTGCGTGAGTCAGATAAGGCTCTGATTGTTGAGAGTCACCATCTGCCACACATAGAGGAACTGTTAAGTGATCTTAGACGTGCCTCCATGTTCACAACAATTGACAGCGGCTTACCATCAACTTACTTTACATGAGGAGTGTAAAGTAACATCACAGTTTTTATCACCATGGCCTCTTCAGATATTGCCTGGTCCGATATGGCCTTGCCTCTGGAAACTGTTCTTAAAGGCATACATGGAGTCAGAAACTACCTAGATGTTATTATCGTGTATGGTACTACTTTAGGTCAGTCTTGGATAGTATATAAGGTAGTCATGATGCGACGCTGCGCTCTGTCATGCTGCGTTTATCTGATGCAGGACAAGAACTCAACTGGGAGATAATTAACACATGTCTGCAATCACTGATTCCCATGGACCGCATGACCTTGCTTCAATACCATCATTCTTGGGCCTGATTTAATGGTACAGTGGCAGTGACATTGGACCTTCAGACTGCCGTTTTGCTATCTACCGAGTTGATTACCGCAGTAACTGGCCTGAGGTGACATTTGCACCAAACGTTACTGCACAGGTGGTCACGTCCTTTCTTTACTCAGTCTTCGGTAGGGAGGACAATCCTCAGTGTGTTGTAACCGTCAATGGCCCTCAGTTTCTCTCCAGTGGGTTTGCGGATTTCTTAAAAGAGATGGGGAATAAGTCACATACGTAGTAGCATATATTACCCCCAGGGCAACGGTGCTGTGGAAGGTCGGAACAGAGTTCTGAAGGAATGCATACTTTCTGCAGAACAAATGGGGAAACCATGGAAACATGCAGTGACTTGAGTTCTTTGCAGAATTAAAGATCTACTTCACACGCTCCTTCTGAACTTCTTCACCATCGCAAAATGAGTACAAAGCTGAACATTTTTCCTGTGGGCCTTAAGAGTGACAAATGCACTCAGGTTAAGGACACTGCGAGTAACACGGAGCATAAGAGTAAAACGTACACAGACAAAAGACGGGAAAAGGTACCGCACTTTCAAACCAGGGGACCAGGTGAGAGTGAAGAGACCTGTTCATGTGAGAAAGGGAGCTTCCACGTTCTCTCCACCCTTGAACATTAGGCAACAAATTTAGAAAAGTAATTTTGTCCTGAGTGACAAAAAAAATTGAATGCATCCAAACTAACACACAAGTGACATTCATTGCTAGGAGGCATTATAAAGTGTTTAGATCAACTGATAACCTTTAAAAACCTTATACATATGAAAACGGAGAAAAAAAGCATCTTGTTTTGGTGATACACTCACAAGTTATGTGAACCGTAAAACTGCCTGAAGTGCTTGAGATGTGCATCAGAAGCAATGCAATTTAATTAGTGACTCTATTTATTCCATTATATTTAATACAGTGTTAAAGTCAGTTGTAAAGTTAATGTTAGTAACCATGCACAGTAATGGTTATTTCTTACTTGGTTACTTTGGTTTTTACTGCGGTTGTAATTTATAGTAACCTTTAAAACATAAAAACTTTCTGAACTGTAAACCTGTGATATGAAGAAACCTTTCAAGTGAGAGGGGAAATTTTGTCTTTTGCAGTTTAACCACAAGGTGGCAGTATATTGTTTGAGTGTAGAGGTGCTACTTAGTATTCTTTAAGAAGAAGGGGTGATAGGGATTTTTTTGGAGAGATGTAGCGTGTGCTGAATAAAGAATCAGGAGGACTCACTTGTGCAATTACTGAGAACCCGAGAACAAAACAGTCTCAGAACTGATTCCTGAGCAGATGGCAACTTCATAGAAACACTCTTGCCTAGAAAGTGTGGGGGCTTCCTTGGATGTATATCCATGCGGGTACATGCGAGATACACTTCATAGGTTCCCATGATACCTCTACACTGTTTATGGATTTATATGCTCCTTGTGACATCAACTTCAGTTAAGAGTCCTAAAACCCACTCTAATGTGGAAATATGTATCGGGACCTCAAGAAAGTTTTTATTAAGACTAGGTGAGTGGCTTTAGTCCTCCTCAAACATATCAGCCAAACTATGGATAAGAAGACCAGAGATTTTTCCTTACAACTCACCTGCATTTGATGAATTCTTTTTAATAGAAAAAGCCTTGAACCCTGCAGCGATTATTGTCAAGTATTGCTATCTATTACCCTTATTTCCTGAGTAGAAACAAGAAGAGGCTAAGATCTATATTAAACCCAAGCTATGCAGTATCTATAAAGCCTCTGCCTGGACAATCTTGCATTTTAACCACGCTAAAACAATGCTTAGGTACCCAGATCATGGAATTGGATACTTTAGCATCATCATGGGGGTTGGATTGTCTCCTTCAGCTGATTTCCAAGAACTTGTTCCAAGCTGAACAAAATTAATACATCAGCAGCTAAAAGTTCCTGGCAGTAAAACAAGTTCTGGAGGAGTGTTGTCACTGGTTGAAGGTGAGTACTTATTCAACACATTGTTAATTTAATGAAGAAGAATCTGGACTACATGAAGATGGCCTGGAAAATCTAGCAATTCCAGAATTTTTGAAAATCAATAAATCTGACTCCAACTATCTCAACATCTTATACTTTGAATTGCATGATGTTACAGTCACCTCTCCAATCAACCTTCTCCTCATTGTTATCTATTCTCCTGTTAGTCCCCTAGGTGACTTTATTGAAGAAATGGACACGCTCATCATCTACCAACACCACCTTTGTCCAACATTCAACAGCTGCCCTCTCACCCAAAATGAATTAAATGCCCAAGACCTTGTTTTCAACCTCCTATTGCCTGTACAGACATCAATGCTGCCCCACTTCACATCTCAGATCATCATTTGGTATCCTTCCCCCATCACCCTTCCTATGCTGCCATGCAGCTATCAGTATTTCTCTCCCGCATGCCACTTCTGCACCCCTACTTTCCTTTCTGACTCTGTGATTACATCAAATCTTCAGACAGTTGCACTGGATTACTGCTATCAGCTCTATCATTAATAGACATTCTGCCAATAAATACAATGAAAATATTGAATAAACGTATTGTAGAATTTCTAAAATATGTTTTTCTTTATTAAATCTATATATTTAAATCTCAATATTGAAAATTATTATGTACAAATATTTTAATAATGATTGGGTTTAAACACTGAAACAGTCTGAAAGGCCTAATTTGGTCCGTTCTGTGTTTAAAGCATTGTTTTATTGGTAAACACAGTCTCATAATATGGATAGTAAATTTTGCCAAAGCGACACCACAAATACATCCATCTGGTGCACAACAGTGATAACACCCAGGAGAGAAACATGATATTGGAGCCTTTCAGTAAAGAAATGTTTATCATGTTTGGAAGGCTTTAACCCCTTAAAGCCACTAACCACATAAGCCCTTAAAAACTTTATAAGAAATATATAATTACATATAACTGAGAAAAAACTATTTTTATAATTTCCTGTTATAAGATTTATGATTATAACCAAAAATAACATACCTCTTTCAACAGGAGTCTGTTTCCTTTGTTCTCCAGGCATCTCAATCAGAAAAGTCTTCACATTATCAAGTGCTCCATTGATTGAAGGCTCTTTTGCACTCAGCTCCCTCCTGAAATCCTGTAACAAAATGAAACGTCTCAGGTTACAACAATGCTTTGGGAACGATTTAGGAAAGTCCAACGAAAAAGCGTGATGTCACCGGCGGGGTGACGTCACGACCAGGAAGCTATAAAAGCACATGCAACTGGAGACGGCGCTTGCTTCGAAAGTGAAGGAAGCGCTCGCAGGGATGCAGGGAGTGTGGCACCGTGATGCAGCATCGTTCCCTCAAGGAACCAGGGTTACATACGTAACCTTAAGAGTCCCCTTCAGGAACTCGAGCTGCGTCAACAACACTTTCAGAACGAGTGTACAATACCGCCAGACCATCCCTGGCTAGAGTACCTGACAAAGGTAGACCAGCCCTCAGCGTTGTAAATGTCCTGGAGAGACTCTCCAGAGGAAAAGGCTTTAGATGCCGCCATGCTCTGGGTTGGGTGAGCTCTGACCCCGCAGGGACCGGAGAGACAAGAGAACAAATAAGAGGAGGAGATAGCATCCACAATCCACCTGCTGATGGTCTGCTTATCCGCAGGGAGACCCTTCTTATATGGACTGTAGCAGACAAACAGCAAGCGTCCTTACGGACACAGTCTCAGTGTCCCAAGTCAAGGCTGTAAACATATTTATTTAGTCAAGCCTTTGACCTCTCTTAAATCTTAGATTTTTCTGAGGTAAAGGAACAGATTTGGAAGGATCATGGATATAGATTTTTCAGTGAATATCTGTATGCTGTCTTCCACTCACTCTTACATGCTCACTTAGGTTTGTTGACGGTGGTGTGGTGTGTCGTCTCTTATCCCAGAGGTTCCTTATGTCTGTGTTACCTTCTGGCTCTCCCTTTTATTTATGCTGCCGTTGCGAGTCTTGCTGAAGTCCCCAACTGCACAGTTTTTTTAACTTTTATACAAGAATAAGGATACTTCTTCTTCTGTCTGGATGAAAGCATATGTTGTTCTAGAACTTGGTTATACCGTCCAGCATTGATGGTGCCTTTTTGTGTAAGCTGCCCATGCCACACGCACTCATGCAACCCCATACCATCAGAGATGCAGGCTTCTGAACTGAGCGCTAATAAAAACTTGGGTTGTCCTTATCCTCTTCAGTCCATAACATGGCATTCCTGGTTTTCCAAAAAGAACTTCAAATTTTGATTCGTCCACAGAACAGTTTTGCACTTTGCCACAGTCTATTTTAAATGAGCCTCGGCCCAGAGAAAACGCCTGCGCTTCTGGATCATGTTTAGATATGGCTTCTTTTTTGACCTGTAGAGTTTTAACCGGCAACATCAAATGGCACAGTGGATTGTGTTCACCGACAATGTTTTTTTTGGAAGTGTTCCTGAGCCCATGCTGTGATTTACATTACAGTAGCATTCCTGTATGTGATGCAGTGCCGTCTAAGGGCTCAAAGATCACGGGCATCCAGTATGGTGTTCCGGCCTTGACCCTTATTCACAGAGATTGTTCCAGATTCTCTGAATCTTTGGATGATATGATGCATTGTAGATGATGATAACTTCAAACTCTTTGCAATCTTTCTCTTAAAAACTCTTTTCTGATATTGCTCCACAATTTTTCACCGCAGCATTGGGGGACTTGCTGTTCCTTATATGTACATTTAACTTTTCCGGCCTCTCATTTCTTCCTGTCCCAACTTTTTTGAAATGTGTAGCTCTCATAAAATCCAAAATGAGCCAAAATTTGGCACGACATTTCAAAATGTCTCACTTTCAACATTTGATATGTTATCTATATTCTATTGTGAATAAAATATAAGTTTATGAGATTTGTAAATTATTGCATTCCTTTTTTATTCCCAATTTGTACAGTGTTCCAACTTTTTTGGAATCGGGTTTGTAAAAACAATAAGGATATCTAATATTCTATATCTTTCTCCTCTTGTCACCCCTCTTCTATCTCTCTCTTTCGCTCTCTCTTTCTTTCTGTTGAGTTAAACATGCTCCTGAGGTACTAGTGACCACTGTTCCTGCCTAAGCCTGCCTCTCGATTGAAGGCCACTCTGTGCAGCTGGGGGTGGTTTTGGACTGTAATTTAAGTCAACTTTCTGTTCTACTGACACAGGACTACAGTTTGCATTTGCTCACCATCGCTGCACACCTCAATATCGTTTAACTGTAATGAATGGACATTCTGTGCCACCCAAATGAGGAAAGGTTCCCTCTTGAGTCTGGTTCCTCTCAAGGTTTCTTCCTAATGCCATCTCAGGCAGTTTTTCGTTGCCACAGTCACCACCAGCTTGCTCATTAGGGACAAACCTACACTTATAAGGAACAAACTTATTCATTTATCACTGAATTATCTGTGTAAAGCTAATGTGAGACAGTGTCCATTGTTAAAAGCGCTAGACAAATAAAAATGAATTGAATTGAATTAAATTGAATTGAATTAAAGAACAAATGGTTTTGGAATGAGCAAATATACAGGTGCTCCTATTAAATGGGATAGTAAGTGTATATATTTCATATTTTGTTTTAATGGCATTTGAGTGTATTTACAGCACTTAAAATGGGAATTCCTAGGGTCAAATATTGTGATTACAACAAATACAGTCATGATACTTAAATCTGCTCCTTTCTATAATCAATATGTCTACCTGGAAACAATTCTGCCAAAATCAGAGGATAACTTCCCCCGATCTGAACACGTCCATTATCAACCTAATATTTACTATGACCCACAAAAAGTACTCTGCAAATCTGCCTTGCAACAAAAACAAAAACTAAGTAAAAAGTGTCATTCACCTTATGGATGATCAGCTGCTGATGTACAGCAGGTACATCGCCCCCAACTGGTTTCTGTTGCTCCAGCTCCTCCCTCTTAAGCTGTAGCCACTGGAGCAGACCTTGTAAGGATAAGTGAAAATTCTTCCACTGTTCCATGTTATCATCCAGGTAATGCCTAAAAAGAAGAAAAGAATAGAAGTAACAAAGAATAGCAAAAACACATAACCATACAATATATAAATACATGATCTATTTACATCTTGGGACTAGATCCAACCAAAATGTATCTACAATAAACTTAAGAAGTTTATAGAAGAGCAGACACTGGTAATTAGAAAGAAGAGCAGTGGGAAGAGCCTGCATCTGTAGAGGTCACCTGTGTGAACCGGGGCTCCAGATGTGTGTTCACCAGCTCGCCTGCTGCTTCCTAGCAGTTTAAAAGCTGCTGATCCAGGTAAAAGCTGGGTTTTGACTAAAGCTAACTGAAATTATTCATTAAATGCTAAGCTGAAGTCCACTGATCAATGTCTGATACATATTGTAAGAGATTGTAAGAGGTAAGCTGAGAGCTCTGTGGACATTGGCAATAACTAAAAGACAGGATCTGGAGCTGGCGGTGGAACTGGAGGTGGCAGATTTAAAAATGCTGAGATTTTTATTGGGAGTGACGAGGATAGACAGGATAAATGGGGGATGTTTTGGAGCCAAGGTGAGGGAGGCGAGATTGATGATTTGGACATGTGAAGAGGAGGGACATGGGGTATACGAGTAGGAGAATTCAGAGGATGGAGCTGCCAGGGAAGAGGAAAAGAGAAAGACCAAGAAGGAGGTTTAAGGATGTGGAGACATGCAGGTAGTAGAGGCAGATGTAGAGGACAGGGGGGTATGGAGACAGATGACGACCTATAATGGGAGCAGCTAAAAGAAGAGGATGAAGCTGAGAGCTCTGCAATGTCGTTTAAATGGGCAACAATGAATTATCTCTCAAATATGTCCTAAAAAGGTCAAACCGTTGGGTCTGTTATTTCTGAGAATGCTCTACAAGGGGGTAAAACAGTAGACTAAATTCAAAACCATAAACTAGCAGCAGTAATAATACTATGGCATCGTGTTACATTTACAAACCATACAAAAATATGGCCTAATAGTGTGGAAATAAGCTTCACCAATTATTCCCTTATTTGTTTGTCATGTGCACATGACAACCCAGGGCTGTTTTCTAGCCCATTTGGAACCCTAGGCAAGATTCCTAGTGTCACTATCACTAGAGAAACCACTCAGATAATATGTCAAAATTACAAACAAATACTCCTACCACTACCAAGTAATAATGATAACTAATAATAATAATACTCGCTTGGAGTAGGGGTGGGGGAGAGGGCAGCTGTGGGGCTGGGGGCATTCACTGGCGCCCCAGCTGGTTGCTCCCTAAGCGACCGCCTAATTAGTCTATGCCTAGAAACGTTGCTGTGACGACCCCAATTATAATCCCCCAGATGTTTCATTTAGATAAAACATGCCTTAATTTATTAGTCTTGTAACAGTAAGTCAATTCAGTAAGAAATTGCAAAAAGCATTTAGCACTTTAAAGTCATTTACAAATTAAAAAATAAGTAAATCAAATTCTGAGTTTGATCACAATAAAATACTTTTACTTTCAATGCCTCAAAAGCCACAAACAGCTGTTGTGTATATCGACAATTAAGTAAGTCAGTAATTATAAAGAGGCCAGAGACTGTTCTGACCAATACAGTGGCAGAAGCAATACAGTAAAATATACCCTTTTCAGGTAAATTAATAATTATTTTTATATTTTATATAAATAATATATTCAGTAAATTATCTTAATAAATGGAATATTTAACGAAAGACTATAGGGTCCCTGGTGGTCTAGTGGTTAGGATGCGGTGCTCTCACCGCTGCGCGGAAGATGTTCCACTACATTTTGGAGTGTGCTTGTGGACATTTGTGTTCATAGAGCAGGACCAGTGCTTCCAGTCCCTTCTCCAAGTTCAGCCAGTGGACTAGTAGATGCTACAGTTCCTGGTCCAGCTAAAAGATGCTACTGCAACTGGTGGCTACTGCATCCATGCTTCATGCTTCTTCTTTTTCCATTTAATTAATACAAGGGAGTACAAATCAGGCTCAGGATGTTACCGAACCAACTCCTAATAAAACCTGATTTAATTTGGGTTACGTTTAATGAAATTAAAACTCAGAAATTAGACAAATATTTGTGGATGGGCCCACAAATGAGCAGTAGCTAAGCTCATTGAAAAGGTGGGGAAGTGCTGTAACAATTTCTCTAGAAGCAGCCATGAAATGATTTTGTCAAAATGAGAGAAATTTGATGGTTAAGGTATCCAGCCTACACAACCTGTTGTACCAACACACACATACTTATATTGAGTGATGCAAAAAAACTTAATAAGGATTAAATTCTCATACAGATGTCCTGATGAAGTGATTTAACAACATACTAAAACATGACTTTATCATTAGACTTGGAATAAGTGGCTCAAGACTCTTATTTGCAGTAAGTGCTGCATGTGTTAATGTGGTTTTCCCCATTTTAATTATTGTAAGGGCAATTTTTTCAACCTCATTTGGGATGGTGGAGCCCCAGTGACATTCAAATTTCTCATAAACAGAATACTCCTTTTTCAGTACATATGCTTCTGCTTATTTCAATGAGAATTATTGAATCATTTTAGGGCAGTCCTTGAGAAAGGCAGGATTACCAGCTAATCCTGCAAAAAGAAGAGTTCAATTGGATAGGTGAAGGAATTCCTACCTCTTGTGGGATATACAGATGCATCTCTAAACAGAAGACACTAAACAGTAGACTGCAGCCTGCGCAAGCCCCACACCCAATACAATTTAACATTTGCTGGGGATAGCTGTCTATTATAAGAAGGATTAACTATTTTTTGGACATCACCAGCCATGCTAAGTCAATTCAATTCAATTCCATTCATTTTTATTTGTATAGCGCTTTTAACAATGAACATTGTCTCAAAGCAGCTTTACACAGATAATGTGGTGATTAAAAGTGAATATGTTCTAAGTGATTTCATTCAATTATAAGGACCAGATCTGATCCAGTGGGAAGTGGGAAAGTGGTGGGGTTGATTGAGCACCACAATGAGTTGGAAAGTTAGGATAAATGGTAGCAGGGGTGTGGTTGCACATAAGCTGTGGATGTAGAGAAGCTAAATCAAAAAGGCAGATGTTTATGTCTGTTTGTTTGTTCTTTTCATTACTGTTATAACTATAGAAATAGCAGCACATGTGCATATATTAAGATGGTAAGATTCACCAATTTGCATCAATGCATAGGCATTAAAGTTAATGATGTGATGCAGCGATTTAAAATATTTGCATCCGACAAAAGTTGCCATTTGCATCACAATGCATTGTTTTAAACATATTTGCATCAGTAAAAAACTATTTATTCATATATAATTATTAGTAAATGTGCTATACTGTACTTTTTGGTGTGCAGATTGATTCTCTTCACTAAACTTTTTCTCAAGCGCGTTCTCTTAACATCACTACGGAGACCGAGGCGTGCCTGAGAGTCACATAGAATACAGATTGACATGGCAGAGGTAGAGCTGCCTTTTCCTGGGGTTTTGTTTTGTTTTTTTTCTTTCTTTTTTGCACTTCAAAGGCAGAAGGCACTTAAGTAAATTGATGATTTTCTGTCTGTCTGAACCAAAGAAATAAAACTATCTGTACATTATTGAATCCCATTGCATCCTATTGCATTGTATCTGATTGTGTTGAATCAAATCGAAATCGGATCACACCGCCTCGTAATCGGGGAGAATCGTATTGCATCGCATAATTCAAGAAATTCTACTGATATAATTGTGTTCAAGCTCAAAAGTTATAGTCGGGTACAAAAATACTTAGACAATGACACAAGTCATGTAAATTTTTCTTTGTATATCAAGGAAATGGAATTAAAATGAACCACTTCTGTGCTGCATTTATTGTTACAAAAAATTAAATAAATTTTTCCTTGATTTTCGAGAAACCAGACAACAAACGACACTGCAACCGATTCCTTATTTGCTTTTAAACCAAACAGAACAAAAGCTATAATGGTGCTTCAGAGTACATATGGATAATGACTTAAAACTGACCTTAAAAGCAACCCAAGAGCTTCTAAAAACAAAGAAATCTAATGTTTTACTGAACAACTGAGGAACCTGAAGACAAAACTGAAATTAGAAAAGACCTACAAACAACATTAATGTGCACTTAAGTTCTGGCAAATTATCTCAAGAAAGAATTTGCCTACAAGTATTAAAATTTATTATTTTATTTATAATTGTCCAATTACTTCTGAGTCTGTTTAAATGGAAGTGCCATGTAAAAATAAACATTCTTCAAATTTCATTACAGATACTGATTATAAACTATATACAATTATATTCAATCTATGCATGACTACCGTAATTTCCGGACTATAAAGTGCACCCATATAGAAGCCGCACCCACTGAATTTGACAAAGATTTTTATATTGAACATAAATAAGCCGCACCTGTCTATAAGCCGCCGGTTCCTACACTGAAACTGATGAACTTTACACAGGCTTTAATGAAAGACGGTATCTGTTCACGGCTTGTATCTAAACAGTAGCCTACCAAGAAAATCTCCCGATGACGTGCAGCTCAGAACACAGGTGAAGTGCGTTTTCATGCCCGGTTGTTTTCAGCGTGACGAATGATTTACTGTAGACAGTCCGAGTGAGCGGCAGGTCAAACATCAGAGGAACATCATTCATATTTATGATGTGGTGCGGCCCGATTCAGTGGGAGCGCATCTGATTTAATATAAAGAGTTTCACTGGTTCACCTGAACCCGTTCAGCAATTTCATTGGTCTAATGTTACGGGGGTTAAGTTTTTTTGGCCTGAAGTTTGTGAAACTGGAAAAAAACCAGGAAAAATCCATAAATTAGCTGCTTCCTTGTTTAAGCCACAGGGTTCAAAGCGTGGGAAAAACGTACGGAAAATATGGTATCAAAAAAGGATCATAATTTTGCACAATAAATGTATCTGCACAAAAATCTACTCAATCCTACTCATTTATATTTTTGGACAAACTTTTAATTGTGTTTTCTCATTTATATCTTCGGAATCTTTCAGAATTTGCTGGATAAATGTTTCTTTTTGTGAACTTGTGGCTTTTAGAATTAAAACCATTATACTTATACGTTTGTATCGAAAATCCTGCATTTGCTATACCTTATTTTTAATATTGAAAAATAAAAATAGATGGTAAGAAACATGGTTTAGCAAGCTGGCACAAAATTCAAAGAGTACTCAGTCATGTTCATCATGATGTAGGAATAAATGTGATTGATGAATTACACACATCCTGTCTTTGCTGTCACCAACAGACCCTTTGTGCATTTTTTAGTGCTGGTGACACAAACACATATGACTGGGGTTATGGAGGGTTGTGTAACTGCGTGCACCTGAATACACCTGATAAATTTAGATAAATCTCTTAAATTGCTTTAGGCAGCAACGAAATTTCTATAATGAACTGGATCATTTAGATTAATTAGAACTAATTAGATTTTGCTATCATATAAGAATTTACTGAGCCAATACCTTAGGTGTATGGATTAAACATAAAAACACAAACATTTCATTAAATAATTCAAGATTTTTACCTCATACTGTAGACCTTTTGACACAAGTCCTGCCAGCGCTTTCCCACATTGTACAGCTGTTTTTGCAGCACTATAGCGTCGTCTGTCCTTCCCAGCGATGCCACAATACGCTGCCCATTTTCATCAAGCGAATGATACGTATCTTTCTGGGTATCGATCTCCTTCTGAAGATCCTGTACAGAATAACAGAGCTAATTCAGTAAACCTGTTCAGTCATTAGAGCAAAAATGTTTAAACAACTTCAGCATCATGTTTTCCCTACCAAAGTTTGCTTTGGTATAGTTAACAAAAGTGACAAAGGTACATTAGTATTTACATAATATTTCACAAAAGATATTTGTATTGTCCAATATTTTGTCTTAACATACAACAAGAATACACATTTCTGTAAATATGCTATATGCAATTTACATTACTCTTTTCCATCGAGTTACACAAAACATAAACATTGAATACAAAACCCTAGAAAGTAATAATAATCAGACCTTAACATGGTATGTCTTACGGTGCAACATATCCATAGATTAAAACTTCAGGTAAAAATGCATGTGTGTCTGACTCGCTTTAGCACAGATCTCTATTTCCACACCATATGGATGTTGAGAGATAATATGGAAAGAAGTGAATGACGGTGAGGGGAAAAGGGATTGTACAATTACTGTTCGGAAGCTTGCATGCCTTTTCATGAAGGCACATTGGGTCTGTTGTTCATGAAGGGAGTGGGCACTGCTACTGAAGAAAGGCAAAGTTCTGGAAACAAAGGCATCTCCTTATCCCACTAGTGTGTCTGCCTCTTCAAATTTTTAATGAATCGCTGAGCTGTTGCCAAGAACACATAGTTGCCATACCAGTTAGTGCAGGACAACCAAGATAAATGCTTCAACATATCACTAACTAAATGCTTACCCAAATGTATATGAGCACTGAAGCCCTGATTTACTGAGATACTGAATAAAATGTTCATTTGCATGTGCAGTCTAACAAAATGTTTGCATTGACCGGAAATGTTACAATAAAGATTAGATTCAATAAATTAAATGATTTGGAATGCAGAGGAGAAACTTTCCCCACAAATTATTTAGATTTATTAGCTATAAAGCGTAGGGAAGCAAAGTGCAGGTATTAAATCAGCTGCCTGCAATTCTGATGCATCTTCAATTAAAACTGTGTGGCACATAAAGAACCACGAAATATATACAACAGAATCCATGCATAGTGAAGATATGGGGATAAATATCAGTTCATAAACTCAAAAACATAAGTAACTAAAAGTGATTTAGGAAGAAACTGTGATGCTACACAGTGTTTAATGCTTTACTTTTACAACATTTTTATAAGTGTATTGCAATGTAAAACAAGTAATATGTTGTATTTTTTGGTAAATAGACTGGTGAATTCACACATTTATGTTCACATTTCCATTTTTAAGTTTTTGCACTGTACTATTTTGGTATTTGAGTTGTGATGTAATTACGATTTAAGCAGGAAATTTACTAAAGCAGACCACACGATACATTTTTGCAGTTGCATAAATGCTTTGTTAGTTTGGGACATAACAAAGTTTAAGTGGAAAAAAACCCCCACAAATGTATAGATATTTTATCAACCTGATCACCATACACATTCTCACTTTGATTTCTTTTTAATCAGTGGCACAAGACACAAATGTATTTAATTACCACGATCACACTCCTGTTCCTTCCACTTGGAATAGAAATCACCTTTAGAAAATTTTGCATGTGGCACTGATCATGATTAAAATGGGCATCCATCATCAAAATAACAATACTGTGTATACAGTGGGGCAAATAAGTATTTAGTGAGCCACTAATTGTGCAAGTTCTCCCACTTAAAAAGATGATCCAGGCCTGTAATTCCCTTTCAGGAACTCGAGCTGCGTCGAAACGCTTTGGGAACGCGCATGCGTGTTTACGCTCTGAATTAATGTGTGTAAACAGTCAATAATTGGACGCTGGCCGTCATTGATGAGGTGACGTCACGACCAGGAGTATAAAGCGCATATGAGCGAGGACAGCGGGCTGAGTGGTGTGGTGTCTGGCACATTGTTTGTCGCCGGGAGCGGCGCGTGCTAGTCGGTTCTCAAAAGAGCCGGCTGCATCTCTGAGGAGAGCGCTCATGCTTCTCGGGTTCTGCCCCGCTCTCGCTGAGGCAGAGCGGCAGTTCCTGGGCTCGCATATGGACCTCGCAGAGGGTTTCGAGAGGGGCTTGTCCCTTTCTCCAACCTCACCTGCTTGGTTCAGCACTCGAAGCACGCATTTCGGCGGGTTCTTCCCCCTGCGACTAGAGCATTAGTCTTCCGCCTCTTTTCCTTTGAGGAGGAGGGCGAGCTTTGGAGTTGGGGGCGGAGCTAGATCGCTTCCCGAAGGATGCGGCTGCGCACATTGTGCGCACTTTCGGCGCAGATTCTCTGCACATTGTGTGAATGATCTGCGCTCATTGTGCCGCGCGCATTTTCTGTGCGATCACTCCTGTCCCAGAGAGCAGTCCTCAAAGGGAGTGTTCTCACCACTCATAGTAAAATAAAATAATAATACTAATAATAATGAGGAGGAGGATGATGCTAATAATATTAATAATAATATTAATAATAATAATAAGTGGTAAGCAACCTGGGCCATAGCCAAGCTACATAACTTGGTTGGCTCATGGGCAGAAAGTCTCTCCGTCCAGCAAGTTGGACGAGCGCTTTTCTAACACCAGGTCGCATAAAAACCTCCATGTCGAGATCTTCCGTTCTTTCCAGGTACACTAAAGTGTCATGGTCATGGGAGTAGCCCCTTCAGCCCCCTTTCAACGTTGTATTCACACGTTTGGGGCGCAAAGTGCACAGGTATGAAGCGATGCGGCGGGTTGAAGAGACGCTTGTGAGCTCTCTCTCCCGGGATCGCTTCCTCCCTCAAGACCCCGACATGAGTGGGAGGTGCCCCAGGCAGGCATTTTGCTGAAGTTTGCCATGCAGCGGGTCTGGCTCTCAGAACCACTGTAGAGGCCATTAGCTGGTCTATGGCTGTCCTGGTGTCCACCCACACCGCTCACAACTCCGGCGTCCCTGCAGCGCTTCCTTCTCCCTAACAGAAGCTGCTGCTGTTCTCACTCATATGCGCTTTATACTCCTGGTTGTGATGTCAGCCAGCGTAAAAATTTTGACTGATTACACACATTATTTCAGAGCGTGAACACTCAGGCCTGTTCCCAAAGCGCTTCGACGCAGCGTCTTGTTCCCTCAGGGAACTAGGGTTACCTATGTAACCTAGAGACATTTTCATCATAGGTACACTTCAACTATGAGAGACAAAACGAGAAAAAAAGAAATCCAGAAAATCACATTGTCTGATTTTTGAAGAATTTATTTGCAATTATGATGGTAAATAAGTATTTGGTCAATAACAAAAGTTCATCTCAATACTTTGTTATAGACCCTTTGTTGGTAATGACAGAGATCAAACGTTTTCTGTAAGTCTCCACAAGGTTTTTACACACTGTTGCTGGTAGTTTGGCCCGTCCTCCATGCAGAACTCCTCTAGAGCAGTGATGTTTCGGGGCTGTTGCTGGGCAACACGGATTTTTAACTCCGTCCAAAGAATTTCTATGGGGTTGAGATCTGGAGACTGGCTAAGCCACTCCAGGACCTTAAAATGCTTCTTATGAAGCCACTCCTTCATTGCCTGGGCGGTGTGTTTGGGATCATTGTCATGCTGAAAGACCCAGCGACATTTTATCTTCAATGCCCTTGCTGATGGAAGAAGGTTTTCACACAAAATTTCACGATACATGGTCCTATTTATTCTTTCCTTTACACCGGTCAGTTGTCCTGGTCCCTTTGCAAAAAAACAGCCCCAAAGCATAATGTTTCCACCCCCATGCTTCACAGTAGGTATGGTGTTCTTTGGATGCAACTCAGCATTCTTTCTGCTCCAAACACGACAATTTGAGTTTTTACCAAAAAGTTCTATTTTTTTGGTTTCATATGACATTCTCCCAATCCTCTTCTGGATCATCCAAATGCTCTCTAGCAAACTTCAAACAGGCCCGGACATGTACTGGCTTAAGCAGGGTGACACGTCTGGCACTGCAGGATTTGAGTCCCTCTCATGGTAGCCTTTGTTACTTTGGTCCCAGCTCTCTGCAGGTCAGTCACTAGGTCCCCCTGTGTGGTTCTGGGATTTTTGTTAACCGTTCTTGTGATCCTTTTGACACCATGGGGTGAGATCTTGCGTGGAACCCGAGATAGAGAAAGATTATCAGTGGTCTTGTATGTCTTTAATTTTCTAATGATTGCTCCCACAGTTGATTTCTTTAAACCAAGCAGCTTACCTATTGCAGATTCAGTCTTCCCAGCCTGCTGCAGGTCTACAATTTTGTTTCTGGTGTCCTTTGACAGCTCTTTGGTCTTGGCCATAGTGGAGTTTGGAGTCTGACTGTTTGAGGTTGTGGACAGGTTGTTCAAACAGGTGCCATTAATACAGGTAACAAGTGGAGGACAGAGGAGCCTCTTAAAGAAGAAGTTACAGGTCTGTAAAAGCCAGAAATCTTGCTTTTTTGTAGGTGACAAAATACTTATTTTCCACCAAAATTTGCAAATAAATTCTTAAAAAATCAGACAATGGGATTTTCGTGATTTTTTTCTTCTCATTTTGTCTCTCATAGTTGAAGTGTTCCTATGATGAAAATTACAGGCCTCTCTCATCTTTTCAAGTGGGAGAACTTGCACAATTGATGGCTGACTAAATACTTTTTTGCCCCACTGTACATAGTTGCTTATGCATCATGTAAGACAAAAAATTCTAACTGAAAATAAATATATATATATATTTATAATTTAGTTCTTTATTCCAAGACCTTGACTTAAAGATCCAAATACAGAATATAGCAATTATTTTTTAAATAATAGCATACCAAAATGAAGCAAATTTTACAGTTAAACTGAGAGAACAGAAGAGTGCTACACTGGCCTTAACAATATGCCTAATAAAAAAGGCAGTGATTTTTATAAACAGGTCTGAACTAATTTTAAAACATTAATTAACAGAGTAGTCTCCAAAAGTAAACACTAATAAGACACAAACATAAAAATTTTTTTATTGCATATCAACCTATAACGCGACAAAAATCCCACTAAACCCATTTATTAACTTCTGATCAACACACCCACAAAAATAATAAGCAACTTGAACAAAGTTAATTGTTTTACTTTTAAGAATAATTAACAAAACACAATATTGTAAAATAGCACAATTATCCTTTTTTATCATCTAATAAAACTTATAATAAATGGACATTCAGTGTCACCCATATGGGGATGGGTTTAATTTTGAGTCTGGTTCCTCTTAAGGCTTCTTCCTCATGTTTTTTCTTGCCAATATCACCCCTGGAGCGATTTATTTATGACAGTAAACGTTATATTCATAATCTGTTTAATTCTCTAAAGCTGCTTTTTGAAAATTTCCATTGTTAAAAGTGCTATAGCAATAAAACTTAATAAAATAACACACAAAGTATATAATTTGGCCTAAAATTTAAACTTTAAGCACAATGACAGCACAAACCAGTACAAACTGCTTACTTACTTGCCATTGCTTCAGTAAGTGGTGTGCTGTGACTGGGTCCTCCAGAAGAGATTCCTTATAGGTAGCATCTTGTAAGACATTCGCTGTTGTTTCTGCTTCAGTTAACCAGTTACAAAACATTTCCAGGTCTGCATAAAAGTGGTGCATTTGCTGCAGTCTGGCCTCGAGGTCGGCCTCTGTGTCCCCTGCACTAGAAGTGGCAACACATTCATGTTTAACAGAGTAAGACCATTGCACAATTTGCATTATGAATTAACTGTTTCTAATTGTTCTTATTATTTTCACTTTCAATTAAAATCATTATTTTTCTAATTTTTGTTAGTATTTTAAAGTGGACCTCATGCTTTCATGCACTTTTATTTTTTGTCTTGAATAGCTAGAAATGAGCTGATCAGTTAATGACCAAGTTTAGATCAGTGGTGATCTATAATTAGTTCAGATAGGTGAAGCAAAGACATACATTCCAAATGTAACCAATTTCTTATGGAACGTCGCCAGCTTATGTATGTAACCCTGGTTCCCTGAGGGAATGAGACGCTGCGGGTGACGTCACAAGCAGGAAGCTATAAAAAGTTAATGGAGTGAAGCCGACACTGGCTTCTGTAAGTAGAAGGAAGTGCTGCAGAGATGCTGGCTGTGTGGCAAGGAGATGCAGCGTCTCGTTCCCTCAGGAAACCAGGGTTACATACACAACCTGGAGATGTTCCCTTTCAGGAACTCGAGCTGCAACGTTGCTTTGGGAACAAGAGTCCAATACCGCCAGATTGATCAATCCCTGCCTAGTGTGTAGGAGCACAGCTAGGTCAAGGTTATAAAACCTAACAAAGGTCAGCAAGGTGGACTAGCCTGCGGCGTTGCATATGTCATGAAGCTCTGACCCCAAATGTAGCGGGGTGACCAGAGGACTCATAGGAGGATGCAATAGCATCAATAATCCACCTGCTCAGCATCTGCATGTTTGCAGGAAGGCCTCTCCTTGGAGGGCCATAGCAGATGAGCAACTGTTCCGACTTCCATGCCAGGAGCAATCAGGTCGTGCGATGACCAAGGGCACCTTAGGGATGTATCCCATTTTAGGGTACAGGAAGGCACTGGCCATGCTTGGAGCAAACTCCAAAGAAGAGTTTGCTCCAAGAGAGCAAATGGCTAGGAGGAACGCAGTCTTTACTGTGAGGTGCCTCCTAGATGCCTCAACCAATGGCTCGAAGGGGGGTCTTGGATAGAGCCTCAAAAACGACGGCCAAGTCCAATGCAGGCACGCTAGGTCGCACCGGGGGCCTCAGACTTCGGGTGCCGCAGAGAAAACGTGTCACTAGTGGGTCTCTGCCCAGTGATTGCCCCACCATGGGGGCATGATACGCTGAAATGGCAGACACGTACACTTTGAGGGTGGACGGAGCCAACCCTTTAAAATTCCAGCACTGAACCAACTGGGGAGCTAACTGAATCCATTCTGTGCAGATCGCACAATCCACTAAACAGATGCCATTTCGTGGCATATGACCTCCTTGTAGAGGAAGCTCTGGATTGGAGAATGGTCTCTACCACGTCACTGTCCCCAGAACGTCCTATATCCTCTTGGCCAGAGCATTGCACAGGATCCCTCACAGGGGGAGTGCGAGTAGCAACGTTCTGTTTTTTGTACCTCCTTTCCCTTTCAGAGTTACTAAAAGGGAAATACATTTGCACTAATAAATGGGTTGACAAACTGATTTCCAGACTAATGTCATCCTATAGCTATAACTAGAACACCCTGAACATGAGTAACATTAATGAATGGCAAACAGAAAGAAAGATACTGAAAAAACAGTATTTAAGGTCTTTAACCTTGATGTGACCCTGATTACTGCAAAGATTCAAAAAGGTTTTCCTGACAATATGACACATTTCACAAAGAATATAGATTAACATGGCAAAGGTAGTGCATGAGCATTAGAAAAAAATAAAAAAGATTGTAAATGAAGACCACTGTTTTATCTGTAACATTACCAAAACCCTGACTTTTAACAGGGTGTTTGTGCAGACATTTGGTGAGACCATTGTGGTTCATTCAACAGTGATCAACTTCGCATTAATGACCTTTCTGTGCATTACAAGTTGTCCTTTTAAAAACTAAAAGAAAAAGAGCTCATCTTCACTTCACTTTTCAATTAAAAAAAAAAAAATGTCATGTTTGATTGCCATTGCATGTTTGCATGCCGGATACCTCCACTGGTTTCACCACAATCATGACCCACACACACACACACACACACACACACACACACACGCACATGCACACACACACACACACACACACACACACACACACACACACAAAAAAACCCCACGAATCTATGATAAATAGAAACAGAAAATATATTCCTAATTAAAAAACTTACCCTTTTTTAATTTTGCCCCAAGCAAGATTCATATTCTCAGTCATCTGCTTAATCTTGCTCGTGTCATCATCGGCATAAAGGACCAGTAATTTGTTTGCCAGTTTATTAGTTTCGTCAATATCGGCTTGCCACAGCTGTATATCTTTAGCAAGTTTCTGCAAAAATTACATTGACTAAGTCACACATTTAAACTCATTATATTTCACAACAGAGTAATAAAAGATTTTTAATTTTTGAAACACAAAAATTCTTCTCATCAATGATTAAAATGTCAGTTTAGTATCAATATAAAAATCCACCGACATGTAACTGATATTACCTGAAAGTTTTCTTGATCAGAACCTGCTGGGACTTCTTTCAAACCTTCTAGTTTTTCACTGGCTTGCTTTATGTGTGACTCCACCGTTTTCTGGGCATCCAGCCACTCCTTGGAGTCTTGATACATGTTCTGAAGTTGCAATATTCTGTCCATCAACTTGGTATGGGAGTCTTCCCAGTGTGCTTGTAATTTCTCAACTAATAGTAAAATAAAAGAAAAAGTATAATATTTAAAAAAAATGCTCAGAAAAATCCATAAGAGTAGCAGAAATTTCCTGTGAATTCTTTGGCAAAAATGAGTTGTAAATGTGTTTATGTTTATACTGTAGCATGATGTTAAATGTCTTGTACAGGGCATGGCAAAAGTTTACCTACCCCTGAGACATTTAAACAGGATCCATCACATCTTATGTAACTTATGTAATTTAATAAGGTTATTTACTTATTTCCATAAAACATTTTAAAATAGAGAAAAAATGCATTTCACCATTTTATTTATTATATTTTAGTAAGACAAAAATCTTAATTATTTAATTTCCTTTTAATTATTTAAACTTGGAGTGGTAGCTCTGTGAATCGAGGCATTAGCCTTCTAATCAGAAGGTCATGAGTTCAAATCCCAGCCCACTCAACTGCCACTTTGGGCAACATTAGCAAGGCCCTTAATCCTCAACTGCTTACTTGTATAAATGTGATCGTCAGTCGCTCTGAATAAGGGCGTCTGCAAAATAATGTACACATAAATAAAGATGCTTAAGGAGCCTTCTAAGCCAAACTTCTTACAATGCTGAAATGTCTCGATTCTAACCTGTGCCTTATTAAGGCCAGGTTACTTATGGATGACTCTTGTGCTTTCAGTAATTATTAGGGGTGAGCTGGTGAATCATGCAGTACACAAACATGCACAAACAAGCACGGGAAAAACTCCAGAGTCCAGAATGGACCAGTTTCTTTTTTTTAAGTACAAAAAATAAATAGCTGTATGTACCCCAGTTTCATCTTATGCTCAGGTTACTGTTTAAGAGATTCAGTATGCTTATATTTAAATACAGTGGTCTAGATAAATCTGGAAAAAAAAATATAGGGCGGTTTTTAGTTCAGAAAGTGATTCCCATAAGCAGATCTGTTAATCAATACTGACTTGATGAATGAATACCTTTTGAAGTTAAATGACCAAATCTGAATGTCTGTATGTCTGTAATGACTTTAAATCTCTGTTTTATAAAAAAATATTAAATTATATATATTTAACTTTCTGCAAGGAGGAAGCAAAGGACACTTAAGTTTACAATTTGCAATGACACAGGTATTTAAATCAATTTAATTGAGTATTAAACAGAATTTCCCTATTCGTGGATCATGTTTTCCAAATAAATTACATATGAAACTTTTTTTATATCCTATTTTCTCTAAATCAGGTCAATACCCACTTGCTAGTTCACTGCCCCCACTCCTTCTCCCTCACATACCCATTACCAGCTAGAGATAGCTGAAGCTAACACATTTTTTCAGGACATAGGAAGCTACAGTAGCTACCACATCTTTTATTACGACAGAAGAAAAAACACAGGCAAAACTTGTTTAACGTATTTTGAGTGAGAATGTAAAGAAATGTTTCCCTTGAACCATGAACACCATGAAGTTAAACACAAAAAACATGTTTATTATTCTATTTAATCATCTTCAGTAACTGCTTTAAGATGATCATGATTTTGTTTGTTTAAAGTACTAACTGATTTATCGTTTGAATAACTGTCTTGCAGACAACCTTAACTTATGGGACTGTTTCACACTCATATTCATATGATGTATTTGAAGGTCCAGGTGCCGTCAATAAATCTATAAATGTCTACTGTGAATAGCCTCAATCTGCAGATATTAATAGTTACATTTAAATGGGTACCTTCATGAAAAATGTTACTCAGGTGAAGATTTTTTCTACAGTGATTTTAAACCCAGTGAAGGTGAAATGAAAACTTACTTCGATCTGTAATTGTAGAACGCATCTGAGGGTTGTTAGTTTTGTTTTTAAGGTTTTCTGCTGCAGTGATCTGTTTATTCAGCTGTGGGCATCTTTGTTCCATGTCTTTTACTGCTGACTGAAAGAAAAAATGTGTTGTAACAAGAAATCTTTTCATATTTATTTTTGTCTGTTAGACCTTATATTATAGTAAGATATATAGACAGTTGTGGGACTTTCTAATTCATTGAATTTGCTGCAGTTGGACTCCAATCCAAGTGTGGAATCTAATCAGAAGTACAGCAGGAATACCCCTAAACTAAATGTAAAATGTCGTAGCAAAATCTCTTAGTTTGTAAATAGCAGATGTTCATAAAATAAAATACATTAAAAAAAGTATGTTCTTTAATTAAAACCTAGGAATGAACTATTGGTATTTGGATCAGACTTTAATGGGCATGTAGGTGAAGGGAACAGAGGTGATGAGGAGGTGAAGGGTAGGTATGGCCTTAAGGGGAGGAATGTGAAATATTTTCCTAAGAGGATGGAAATGTCAGTGGTGAACATTTATTTTAAGAAGAAGGTGGATGAGCATAGGGTGACGTGTAAGAGTGGAGGAAGCTGCACCCCAGTGAGTTAAATTATATTTAGGAGATGCAACCTGAAGGAGATTGGAGACTGTAATGTGTTTGGCATGGGACAGTGTAGATAGATGCTAGACAGCATCGGATGTGGTCTGTAGGACTGAAAGAAAAATAAGATGGTGGAAACTGAAGGAGAAAGACTGTAGTGTGAGATTCAGCTCCCAAACAGCTTGTTGGCATGTAGAGAGTGTCTGATGGTTGTTTTGGAGACTCTGTGACCCCAAGATGCCACTCTTTGATGCAATTCTGTGACGGTGAGCTTGTTAAGGCGAGTGGCTATTTTCTTGTAGCCATTGCCTGACTTATGAAGGTCGACACACATCTGCCTTACTTGAATGGTGTGTTCTCTTGTCTTTGCCATGTTGACAAATAGGTAAGAGAATTAGGCCTCTGTGTCACGTCATATTTATACCCCAGGGAAACAGGAAATCATGAATTTCCAATTAAAAGTCCCTAGATACCCTGACCAACCTTAGCAACTACAGAAAAATATATATAAAAAAAAAAATACATTTTTCAGAGGAATTGTTAGGGGTGCCAATAATTGTGGGACACATGATTTCAAGTTTTTTTTTTTTTTTTCTAAATGTATGATTTTTTTTACCACCAAAGTAATGTACTTAAATGAAAGGTTGGATTTTTCTCTTTTTTTTGCATTTGGGTTCTATGTTGTTTTAAAAAAAAGGAGAATTTTTGGAAGTCCACGACCACATCTTAAACAGGGGTGCCAATAATTGTGGAGGGCACTGTACAAGTTTTACTTTTTGTATTGATTTACTAAAATAAATCAACTTTTTAATGATATTTAAATTTATTGAGATGCACCTGTATGATAAAAAAAATACTGTATACACCTACATTCATATGTGATATTAAAACTTATATTTTGGTATTTTGCTACATTTGCTCTATAAAATCATATGACTAAATACATTAGGAAGTACATACATTACAATTGTTGTTTGGGTTTATTAGGCTGCAGAGGGTTGGTGCTCACTAAGCTACACATGATGATTTGTCATGATGAATTATTTTCATATACTGAAGTTGTTGGTGGTCTCATGGTGACTCATGTTTGCAGGTTAGCCAGGCTACTGTATATACAAAATTAACACAAATTTATCTATCAACTATTCAGTTTTTACCAGAAACCATATCATGTTGTATTATTTTTCTGTATTCATAAAGTTTATCCTGAATATCTAACAAATGTGCCACTTTGGACAAACAAGTCAAGTCAAGAAGCCAGTGGATAATGGTCCAGTAAATTATCCAGATCTTATTAGATGTAATAACTTTGGATATCTAAGGAATGTTGTTTATGCAGTATGATGACTTTCAATACAGAAAAGTTATAACTGCACAAACTACATAGAAGCAGACAGTCATTTCCTGCACTAACCTTGAGTTTCACAGTCAGGTCACTGATGTCACTGAGATATCCTACCATCACGCGGTGTGATGTAATCATGTGATCAAGAAGAGAGAGCCAGTCATTGAGTTCAGCACTTGAGTAATTGAATGTATCTATTGTTGAAACATCTGGGGCACTGCTTGTCAAGGATTCAGCTGCAGAATAAACATAGTCAGAAAATACATGCCAATATGCAACACTGGGACACGAGTAAACTGTATACTGCAATGTAAAACAGAATACTTAATTCCATGTGCATGACTAGGTTTGTATGATGCCTGCTATTCTGTGATATTCTTACTTGCAACTTGACATTTGTTTTTCCATTCCTTAAGCAGCATTTGAATAGTTATCCAATCTGCACTGAGACTATCAAACTGGCCCTGCAAAAAAAGCATGTTTAACTTAAACTGTATTTAAAAAATTGCTCCTTGTTCATATTTGAAATAATATTTGAAAATGTACATTGAAAATTGTTCACCCTTTCAGGTTGATATAGTGGTCTTTCTTTGGCCAAAACTGTTTCGATTTCTGGCTTCTTAGACTGGATATCATCCATCTATGAAAAATTAGAAAACAACCACAAATGAACACCAAAACTATTTGCTGTAATGCATTACAACTGCTTATACACATTGAAGTCAAGTTACATCCTAAATATGTATAGTTTACACACAAGATGTAAGTGCATGAAAATATATTTGGAGTTTTGCTTCCTTGATAATCATCAAATATGAGTGCATACCTTGTGTTCAATTGCTTCAGGTGATTGTTCAAGTAGGTTCTTAGTTGCAGAGGCCCAGCTGGAGAATTTGTGATATGCATTCAAATCTCGCAAGTGATTCTCAATCTGTTGCTGCTTCTCAGGAAGGTTAGATGACACCTTTTGCATTAGCAAAAAAGACAGGGAAATATTAGGTCAAGAGTTGCTGAGCTTCTAGACAATCTATACAAACTTTGCAGTCTACTGTTTGGCTATTCAAACAAAAAGTTCCCAAGTATTACAATAAAAAAAGAAATGTACGTATTTCAAATGAAAGGAAAGTTGTGAATATTACCTTGGCAAATCGCATGTTGATAATCTTTAAACTATTTTCCAAAGTTTTGTTTTTATCAGCAGGCAGGGATGAAGATTTCGTTTTAATGTTTTGTAATATTTTCATTTTGTTTGGTAATTCTGCTACTTTAGCCTAAAGGAAAGAAATGCAACAAAAAAACAATAAATTATAAAACTTGTATTTAAAAATATTGTATATTTGCTAAATAATTCAATAAAATTTAAAAATTACTTTACCTGTACTTTTTCTAACGCTGAATTAAGCTGTTCCCTATTGCCTGGCTCTACAGGGAGGTCAGCAACACTCTCCGCTCTATCCAGCCAAGACTGAAAGTTCGTTAATTCATCATGAAGCTCAGCAAGTATAATATTTTCCCCAGTAGATCTATATAGTTAAAGAGTGAACATGTTGAGCATGTACAGTATTTAGTAATCAATCAGTCTCAATGATATGAACACCATGTAACTCTTAAGAGTTCAAATTCAGCAACAAAAAAATTAAAGACCTTCAAAATGTATATATATACAGACATAAACACTTGCCTTCTCTTTAGTTTAGACAGCTGGTTAAACACAGCAATCCAGCGAGCATTGATGGATTCTAGCTGCTTTTTTATCTTTTCTTCATTTTCCTTCCTGCTCTGCAAAGCAAGCAGGTCCTCACCCAGAGCATTAAGCTGTTTCACTGCTGCCTCTTGACTTTCCAAGTCTTCCTGCAGTTTCTGTGTGTAATGTATCAAACACATATCAATACAAAACAATCTGATAAAATGTCTAAAATACTGTGTCTGGTCATTACTCCAGATATTTGCTAATCCTTAAGAAATTGTACAAAGATTGTACAAAATCAGCTTTGAATGTGACCAGACATCTGGCACATGTTTTGATAGCTTACAGTCTGAAGGTGCAATTTCCTTTGCCTTAAAAGCAAATTTTAATTGGAACTTACTCACATGAGAATTACATTTTTTGTCATTTGGCAGAAGCCAGTAAACTCAGTGACTTAGAATTATCTATTTCTAATTTAGCCGGGCATTTGAGGGTCTTGCTGATGGACCCAACAGTGGCAGCATGGTGGTGCTGGGATTTGAACTCCTGACCTTCTGATCAGAAAGCCAACAAAGATAGGAAATAAAAAAATAAATCTGCTAAAGGATTTAGAAATTATCATGTTCCTATGTCCAAAGGTGAATATCGGTATGTCAGTATAAGAAAAATAAAAAAAAATGTAAAAGCAAACTAGAGGCAGGCAGAGTCGTGCTGTTTCCAAGCTTAATATCACTTGGCCAGCTGAGAATCAGGAGCAGCGTCCTCTAAATAAATTAGATGAGCACTTCCTGCCACCAAGGTCACTGCCTCCATGCTGGGCCCTGCCCTTCTTTCCAGATCTGCACACTGAGGGGTCTAGATACTGGGGCAGCCCTTAGTTGGACTGCCTCTTAAGTCCCAATGTCTCCCTCTATTTAAACGTTAAGAGACTGAAAGAGTGCGGCTATGAGACGATTCCCCGGTTTAAAGAGATGCTGGCTGGTCTGTTCAGCAACGCCGTTAATTTGGTAGTCGACAGGTTTCAGGAGGCAAAAAGACAGGCGTGGCGTTTTAGAGCTTTCTTTCTTGTCATGGTGCTGTGCAGCGGGTGCAACCCCAGCCTAGTACTAGTGGGAATCAAGAGGTCCAGAAGCTCTAGCATCGCCACTCGCACTTCCCATGACAGGGACGTTAGGCTATCTTAAAGCCCAGGTAGGCTCCAGATCCTGTTCCTGTGTCTGGCGGTTTTGGTAAACAAAGTTCTGTAGCCCCTGCTAGAAGGGAGGAGCTGAAAGAGATTGTGTCCAGGGTGCGAAGGTTTACTAGTGACATTTACTGCCTGGTTTCTGCTTCTTGTATGGTACAAGTCCTGAAAAGTTCACAGGGAAGCATCAATTATTTTTTCTGCTGTGTGCTGCAGTCTTTTCCTGTCCTGTTTTGTTGCTGCTCCAAACCAGATGGTGATAGCACAGGACAGATTAAATGACTGCAGTGTAGAACTGCATCAACAGCTCCTGTGGCAGACCGTATTTCCTTAATTGGCAGAGAAAATACATTCTCAGCTGGGCAAATTGAGTTTATGTTGGACTCCCATTTCAGGTCTTGGTAAATGGTGGTGATCAGAAATTTGAAGTCTCCACAGATGACACAGGGCTGTTGGATATTGTGAGGGGATTAGTGTTGAGGGGTATTTCCTAAAGTCCACTATCATCTCCACAGTTTTGAGTATGTTTAGCTCTAGGCTGTTCTAACTGCACTATGGCAACAGCCGTTTTACCTCCTGCTAATTTGCATCTTGGATAAGTCAGATGAGCTTAGTATCATCTGCAAATTTCAGTAGTTTAACAGTTAGGTCACTTGATGTGCACTCATTAGTATAGATTGAGAATAGCAGTGGGGAGAGGATACATCCCTGAGGAGCACCAGTGCTGACTGTCCGAATAATGAACGTAATACCCCCCAGTCTCACCTGTGGTTTCTCTGGAACGCACTGTTTTTAACCAACGGTCTGTCTATCTCTCACAGAACAACGGCCCTTTTGGCTGTTTCTGAGAAATTGCATGCTGCTCGGTCAGCCAAGCTGTCATCTGTCCTCATCCTCCTCGACCTTTTAGCAGCACAAGACACTTTTGTCAACCGTTAAGAGCCTCGTTATCCACAGAACAGCATGGGAATGGTTTGCTTCCTACCTGGAAGGTCGCTTATACCAGGTAACATGGAGGGGATCTACATCTGCCCCGTGCAGACTCACCACTGGTGTCCCACAAGGATCAGTACTTGGTCCCTTCCTTTTCTCTCTCTATACCCACTCCATTGGTGAAGTCATATCCTTACATGGGTTTTCTTATCACTGCTATGCAGATGACACTCAACTTAAATTTTCTTTCCCTCCATCAGATACCACAGCTTTCGCTCGGATCTTAGCATGCTTGACAGACATATCTTCATGGATGAGTGCTCACCAACTAAAGCTCAACCCCAGCAAAACAGAACTGCTGGAAACCCCAGGTGATTCATCTCCAGGTCAAGATCTCCAAATAACTCTTCATGACTCTCTGCTCTCACCTTCAGCCACTGCTTGTAACCTTGGGGTAACTATGGACAATCATCTGTCCTTCTTCCCACATGTCACTAATGTGGCTTGTTCTTGTCGATTTCTTCTCTACAACATCTGAAGAATTCAACCATTTCTGTCAACACAGGCTGCCCAGGTGCTTGTTCAGTCTCTTGTCACTCTTGTCAGACTCTACTACTTCAACTCTCTGCTGGCAGGTCTTCCCCTGAACGCCATTCGTCCACTGCAAATGATCCAAAACGCAGCTGCACGGTAAACCAGCCCAAGTTTTCCCACACCACCCCCCCTGCTGCGCTCCCTTTACTGGCTTCCAGTAGCTGCATGTATCCGATTCAAAACACTGATGTTTGCCTACAAGTCCAAAAATGGACCAGCGCCAGCTTACATCAGTGACCTTATTAAATTTCGCACTGCACCACGCTGTCTGAGATCCTCCAGCACTGCTCGACTGGTACCACCTTCTCTCAGAATGAGCGGTACGTATAATTCAAGGCTCTTCTCTGTTCTGGCACTGAAGTGGTGGAATGAACTACCCCTAGATGTCCATACAGTGGAGTCCCTGACTATCTTCAAGCAACGATTGAAGACCCACCTTTTCCTGAAACACCTAAATTAGCACTTTCCAAGTTTGCCTTGTAGAATTCAAGACTTATATTTATTAAGTTTGTAATCTGGTGTACCAGTGTAGATTTATTCATTGCTAGAGACTCAAAGCACTTTTGTACATCGCTCTGGATAAGGGCGTCTTCTAAATGGCGCAAATGTAAATGTTTCCTGCTGGTCAGGAAGCTAGTAATCCACTGACAGAGTAGGTAGGCAAGGGGTATAGTAAGCTTTAGGAGTTTGGATTGGAGAATTTCCGGAATTATTGTATAACAAGCCAAACTGAAGCCAACAAACAGAATCCAGGCATATGTCCCTGGGATGATTGTGATATAGACCAGGATGATTGTGGAGAGTTTAAAGCAGGAGGGGATCTCACACAGCTCCAGTGATCTGTTGATGATATGGATCAGTTGGTTGCAGTTGTTCAGCACATGCTTTGAGACAAAAGGGGAGACATCATCTGAGCCAGGAGCTTTTCTTGTTTTCTGTCTTTGAAAGAGATGATTTACACACTCTTTACAAATCGTAAGCGCAACTTGAGTGCTGGGAATAGTTGCTAGAGTGGTTCACGGAGGTGTGATGGGGCAGTCAGTGGGCTGGGTTGGATGAGAGATATGGAGATGTTCTCAAATATTCAGTAGAAGGTGCTGAGGTCGTCAGCAAGGTCTTGCTGGGTTTGTTTCAGTGGGAAGGGGTGGTTTCCTGTAGTTTGTGATATCTTGCAGGCCTTTCCACACTGATGCAGGTTGTTAGCTGAAAACATGCTTTTCAGCGTTTTTTAGAGTAGCTTGTTTTTGCTATTCAGAAACTCTTTTGTCGGTTGATTCCTGTAGAATCCCAGAAACAATTTGTGCAGTTCTGGTGAATTCCATGCCCAGGAGGATTAAGGCAGTGATAGGCAGTTTTGATATGTTTACTTAGGGTGTACTCCCTTTTGTTGCAAGTTATTTAGACAATGATGGCTGTATGTTGAGGTTTTTTTTTAGACAACTGTATATCTGTACTGCTGTACAAGCTGCACACTGACTAAAATATATCCAAATTTCATTTCTATAGTATTTTCCCTTGGGAACATACAACAAAATTGTAGATTCTTCTTCAATATTCTTATTTAAATTAACTAAAAATAAGATTTCCACAAAAACTTGAATATCATCAATATAAAGCAGAGATGATTTCATATTTGCTGTTCAATGCCAAAATATCAGCCAAAAAATGTAATCCTGAAAATTACTACATCACTTTATCAGATACTTTCCTCTTTAAACTCACCAAGATCTTATGAAATCCTCCAAAACCAAACTTCCAAGATCTTCTAAAATCTTTTTAAATTTTGTTTTTTTTTTAACCTAACTTAGCATTGGTTACATGTGCATAAATCTTCCAAACTAGCAGTTTTTAAACCCCTAATACTTTTATGCTTAGATAGACTAGAAACAGATATGGGAATAGACCTATCCTAGAATATGTGTTTCATTTGTCAGATACAATGAGAAAAAAATAATTTGATCCCCTGCTGATTTTGTACGTTTGCAAACTGACAAAGTAAATGATCAGTCTACAATTGTAATGGTAGGTTTATTTGAACAGTAAGACAAAATAACAACAAAGAAACCCCAGAAAAACGCATTTCATAGTATTAAACGCATTTAAAATAAAGAAATTGATGTGCATTTTAATGAGTTAAATAAGTATTTCATCCTCTATAAATCAGCAAGATGTCTTTTATACAGGTAACGAGCTGAGATTAGGAGCACTCTCCTAAAGGGAGTGCTCCTAATCTCATCTCGTCACCTGTTAAAAAGACACCTGTCCACAGAAGCAATGAATTAATCAGATTCCAAACTCTCCACCATGGCCATAACCAAAGAGCAGTTGGTGCGATTATTCGCAAATGGAAGAAACACAAAACAACTGTCAAAATCTCTCGGACTGGGGCTCAATGCAAGATCTCGCCTCGTGGAGTTTCAATGATCAAGAGAACGGTGAGGAATCAGCCCAGAAGTACAGATTGATCTTAAGGCAGCTGGGACCATAGTCACCAAGAAAACAATTGGTAACTCTACGCAGTGAAAGACTAAAATCGTGTAGTGACCACAAGGTCCCCCAGCTGAAGAAAGCACATGACAGGCCCATCTGAAGTTTGTCAATGAACATCTGAATGATTCAGTGAAGAACTTTGTGAAATTGTTTTTGTGAGATGAGACCATAATCAAGCTATTTGGCATCAAATTAACCTAAAAAGCGCAACTTGAGTTCTGGAAGTAGTTGCTAGTGGTTTACAAAAGTGTGATGGGGCAGTCAGTGGGCTGGGTTGGATGAGAGATGTGGAGAGGTTGTTCTCAAACATGCAGTAGAGGATGTTGAGGTCATCAGCCAGGACTTGCTGGGTTTGCTTTAGTGGGAAGGGGTGGTTTCCTGTAGTTTGTGATATCTTGCAGGTCCACACTGATGCAGGATCGTTAGCTGAAAACATGCTTTTCAGCGAATGCTGCCTATGACCCTAAGAACCTCTTTAATTGCAGACAAAGGTTTTGCCACCAAGTACTAAGACATGTTTTGCAAAGGGATCAAATACTTATTTCACCAATTAAAATGCAGATCAATTTATAACTTTTTGGAAACATGTTTTTCTGGAGTTTCTTGTTATTTTGTCTCTTTCTTTTCAAATAAACCTACCATTAAAATTAAAGAATGAAAATTTCTTTGTCAGTGGGCAAACGTACAAAATCAGCAGGGATCAAATAATTTATTGTTAAGAAAATAAATAACGCTACTACATGATGAAAAAATCTGTTACTTAAGGACTGTATTGTGTTGTAATGCCTCAGTCTCTTGACGTTCCAGCAGGTATGTAAACAACTTTGTTCCTGTCTGCAATGCAGCAGTAATTCTTCATTTGAACTGATTATAAAAAAACTCAAAATAGATTTTGAGATGGATCTGTAATTTCTATCAACAGTCTTCTACAATGGCTCTTTATAACCTCGTTATCTGTGTAAAGCTGCTTTGAGACAATAACCATTGTTTTGAACTGAAAATAACAGTGCCTTATATTGACATATAAGGCACTGAATGGTCTTGTGGTGTAGTAATTAAGCAAACGTTTGGTCTGCCATGGCTACTTCTGTTAAAGGGTGCAGGCTTTTTGTTGGTAACTCTAATAATGAAAACAGAGGGAAAAACCTTCTTTCACAGTTATGGAGCAATCATTTAATTAGTGTTTGCGTGCCAGTTTTAAAGTGAATGTTTGGATGCTTCAATTCTAACATACTCAATCAGGTTTGCAAATTTTGGGGTGGCTGAATGTTTTATGTTTCAGGATGCCCTCATATCTATGCTACCTGTTGGCTCTCCCTTGTCATAGCTTGGTATGTTGTCATAGCCAGTGTTGCCCAAGTTCCTGCTTAGACTCTGCTCACAATGTGCATTGTCCTTAACCATTATGTGACATAGATAAAAACCGAAGTTCATCTTTCTTTCCCTTTCTCTCCCTTTCGCTTTCTTTTTTACTCTGTCTCCCTCTATGTACCTGTCAACTTAGTCATGTTACAGCTAAGATCCGAATAATCCTGGGCCATTTTACTTTCCGGACCTGCCTGATCTAACCCTACTTATATTAGGAGTTATAATCTATTGAAAACCAGGGTTCACTAGTGGTCTAGTAGTTAGGATGCGGCGCTCTCACCACTGCAGCCCGGGTTCGATCCCCGGTCAGGGAACCAACCCCAGCCATTAGGGTTGCACAAGCCTTAGTGCCGGTCCCAAGCCCGGATAAATGGGGAGGGTTGCATTAGGAAGGGCATCCAGCTTAAAAACATGTGTCAAATCAAACATGCGGATGGTCTACTGTGGGGACCCCTAATAGGAGAACCCGAAAGAAAGTTTCATCTATTGAAAACCACTTCTTGATTCTGTGACATTGATACATGACATTACTGTGGATGGTATCACTACAAAACCTTTGAATTGGCTTTGAATTGTTATCACCGCAAACAGTGTTGCACTCAATTCTGTGTTCACTTTACATTGATAGCATCAACAAAATAGACTAAAACTATAATACATTTTCCTCATAAATTTTCTATAGAATAAATGAATGTTTATTATATTAGACATTTGGACAACGTTTTCTTGATTATTTAAAATCGCATGATTCAGTGTCACCCTGATGAAAATAGGTTTTCTTTTGATTCTAGATCCTCTCAAGTTTTTTTCTCAAAACATTCCCGGGAGTTTTTCCTTGTCAACCTCGCCTTTGGTTTTCTCATTACACAAACATTTATATGGATAAATGTATTTCTTTAAAATCTATATCCATTGTATGTCCATGTTAAAAGTCCTATAAAAAAGATTCATTGAAATGCATTACACCTGTCAATCACATAATCCGATTTTTTAATTGTGGGTCATGCAGCCATTTACAGATTTAACTAATAAAAATTGGAGGAAATTTTGATTGATTTTGGCCCCCGTTAATAACAATAATTGATTACCTTGATTTGACTTGTATTGATGTTTGGGTCTTCTTCATACTTCAGTAATGCTTTTTCTGCAACAGTCAACCAGTCCTGAATGGATTTAAACACCTCTCCATATTTCTTGCATTTGTCAAAATATCTGGAAAATGGAAAATATTACAAAAATGAGGCCTGGAGAAATGTGTAAAGCTAAGAGGATAGAAAGTTTAGTCCAATCTCTTCCTCTCACACCAATTACTATTAAATAAACAAATAATCACATAGCGGAAATTGTCACAACAATATTATATAGTACTGGGCAAAATCAGACACCATCTTTGAATATCTATCTATATTTATTTGGTGGCAAACACTAACATGAATAAATATATTAGAAAAAAGGGCAAGTGTAAAGATTGGAATGCCAAAATTGTGATAGGTAGATACAAAGTTGCAGGTCTCATTCTGTGTACACAGTGGTTACAGCCTTGTGGTGGTTCGAAAAGGAAAACAAGTGAACCACCAACAGGCTTATGGGCACAAAAAGCTCACTGATATTCATGGGGAGTGAATGCTGGCCAATCTGGTTCAAGAGCTGCTTGTGAAAGCATGGGAATGCTTAAGCACCAGTTTATGATCAGAAAACATGGCCAGGAGGAGTAATGGTAGGATCTATACCCAAGCGAGATTACTATAACATGTTTTTTTTTTTTCTGTTATTTTCAGTGAGTGGCAGGATAAGTTGAGCTGAGAAGAACAGCTAGGGTCTAGGGTCTTATGCTAGGGTCTTATGAAGCCCATGCCTCATTGGCTAAAAGCTGTTGATAGCATAAAATGGGACATATTTAATATTAAACAGGTGTTTTAATGGTAATCAGTGTATGCCTAATGTTACAAATCTTAATAGATTTCATGTTTATTATTTATTTTTGAAAACCAAATTAAAATGTTACTTACCCTAGCCGATCCTGGTAGAGCTTCTTCAGTTTTTCCCACTTCGTGTTAAGGAGATGAACAAGTGGAGTCACATGAGGAGGTATGTTTTTCTTCTCTAAAGCCTTGTTTACTGAAGATTCAAGAGTGTCCAAAGTATGCTTTACATCCTAATTAATAAGATATAAAAGAATATAGCAAAGTATAAAAAAATGATTAAAAAGTGTTACTCGCACTAGATGTGTAAATAAATACATATTATTGAATATATATAGGTATATATTAATATATCATATATATATACATAGTAATATATAATATTAAACATCAAGCTGTAATAGTGAAACAAAACAAACTCAAATTCAATTGCACCAACAGGGATGCCTCTGCCCCCCACAAGTCTAGTTCTTTTTTGTTTTGTTTTTTGGAATGTACACATACCATTAAAATATTCTTAAAACAAGAAGGAAGTTACTGAGAGAAAAATATTGCAGACATTGGTCCTTGATATGACCTTGATTTTGTATTATAAAATGTAATCAGTTAATCTGCTTGTTCCTACTGTATGATCATTCAATACAAATTCTACAAAAATCAACTAGACTGACACAACTAAACTGGTCTGTGCAATAGCATTCATAGGACATTATTTAGAATGTATTGATATTCTTGGATTTAACCAAATCATAGTCAGGTATTAAAGGTTTACTGACTTTTCTAATCTCAGCCTTATAACTACTCAGATCTGCTATAATTTTACCTAAACTGCATTTAGTAATCATTTGTTATTTGTTAATGATGTCCCCCAGGATATGCAAGGCAAATTCAATGTATAGATCACATTCTGATAAACATTCAGTTGAAATGAAGCAATAAAAACATGACTATACTGTTGACTTTCAGCTTCAATTAAAACAAGTGTTATTATTATTATTATTATTATTATTATTATTATTATTATAAATATTATTTTAAATTTGTGTCACGGTTTAAATACTTATGTACCTTGATGCATCTAACGATCTATTATTAGCCTCGATCAAAGACTAAAAAATCTGAATTTGTCCCAAATACATCCTGCCAGCTTAAAAACCCACTGTAAATGTACCTTAAATTAATACTTTTCTAGTTTTTAATAATTTGATCAACATGGACATAGGCAAATCTTGATGATTTATTGAAATGTATGTTCCCTTTCAGAAACTCAAGCTGAGACCAACTTAAAGAGAAATTAAGTTGGTCTCGGAAATTCTTAAAAATCTATTTTGAGGAGGTCGGCCAACCCCGAAGCTAGCTTTTATATATATATATATATATATTAGTCCACAACTGGACTTCAGGAATCAGCCCTTTAAAGAGTTAAAGAGGAAAATGGATACAGGATAAAAACAAATAAACAAACATAATACTCTTTAAAATTTAAATGCTCTGGACTTTGTGAAGACAATTAAAGATGGGTATTTTAAGAAGTCTGCTTGTATTTATGTGAAATGGTAACACTTTAAAGATACTTTTAAGATTCCCTAACTAAACTTAATAAATGATTTAGAAGTATTGTTTATTGTTTGTTTGTTCATTTTATCATTTACTCATACATATTTAAATTAAGTTGATTTTCATATTATCAGTTAACCTTAGTTAATACACTATGACCTAACACGAATAAGGTACAGTGCATAACAAAACAAACAGCACCCGGTGTCAGTGATTCGCCTGTAGAGACCGCTCTCGTACTGTATAATGACAGCGGACCTTTTCAGCCGATCCAGCGCAGACACAACCCGGAAAAACTATTGTATTAATTTATCTACTCAACATTAACATGAGGTGACCCCTTTAATGAAATCTTACTTACCTTTATAACAAATATATACATAGTAATCTTACCTTAAGGCACTTTTCTCGTTGGGGTATATTTTCCATTATGTCAGACCAGCACACAGAGTTCAGTAGAGCATCATTTTCATCAATTCTTTGCAGTAAAGCTTCCAGTTCCTTTATAAAAAAAACAGGGTAAATGTTACAATCAAAAATGAGAGCTTTTTTGGTCATTAATTCATGAAAAAATCCTCCATCACATCTGGAGGATTTGAGTTACTTTGGTTACTTTGAGTTGTTTTTCCAATCATACTTACACTAACTTGACACACTTCATCAAATTTCAAGTCCAGCTGTTCCCAGCGTTTATTAATGGGAATGAGGCGTGGTTCAACAAGTTTGGTAAAGCCATTTTCTGAAAGCTTGTGGCCAAGACTACGGACATCTTCAAGTTCTGGGCGCTGCTTTTCGATTTCAGTGGCAATCTACAGTTAAAAAAAAAAAATGAAAATCTTGCCCTTATATATGTTATAGTGCTGTTCGTTTATGTTATTGCTATTTATATTGTGTTATATGTAGTAGAATAATTCCAATATGTCAGATTAAATTCTGTAAATGTAAAAATGTAAATGTTATTATTTTTATTAAGGCAAATATTATGATACTGCAGTAAACTTTCATGTCCACACAGACATTAATGGCTTCATAGTTGAGAAGTTAAGTTGGAGTTTGTCACTGTTTATGAGTTGGTTTGTGCTTAGTGATATTTATGTTGGTATGCTGTGTAATCATGTTTTTACAATGGATCACATAATTGACTTGTGTAGTACTTTCACAAGACCATGATTACCTTCACTCTTGATTGATTTGCAGAATCAAGCTCAGCTATCGTCATCTCAATGTAGTCAAGCCACTGCGTCATATCCTCTGACCTTTTAGAGAACTGGTACCACTGTGGGGCAAAAGCAAGTGCCTTCTTCCTCTTAAGTGATTTTAGGTTCTGTGACAAACATGTAAATACAAACAAATTTAATTAAAACTGTGATGTAAACGTAACACAAAGTATCCAACATCTGGCCTTGATATGAATTAACACAAAAATATATACCAATATAGTGACTGTAAAGCGGAGATTCCCCAATCTATACCAAGATGTATTTTAATACATGATGTAATTTTTATTGGGAAAACAACTTTTAATATGATTGCATCAAAGCTAAGTTTTTTATTCTTCTCAGTTCCCTCTGAAGCAACTTGCCTTCATAAATAACGCCAATGCCTTTGGAACAGGAAGTTATAAAAGCACATGCAGTGGAGACGGCACTAGATGTGGGACTAAGACGAAACATCCCATTCCCTCTGAACCAGGCTTACATAAGTCACATAGACGTTCCCCATTGGAAACTTGAGTTGCTTTAACAATGCTTTGGAAATGAGAGTACAACTCTGGGTCGAGTGAGCCCTGACCCTGAAAGGAACGGGGAGTTTAAAGGACTCATAGGAGGAGGAGATAGCACCCACAATCCACCTTCTGAGGGTCTGCTTGTCCACAGGAAGTCCCTCTTATATGAACTGTAGCAGACGAACAGATGAAAGTCCCTCTTATATGAAATGGAGCAGAAGAACAGATGGTCCGACTTCCTTCAGGGCAGTTCTGATTAAGCTTCTCCTGTCCGGGGGTCTTGGGGTAACAGAGGGCACCTTGGGACCATCACTTCGGCCTGGGGTAGAGAAAGGCACTGGCCATGCCTGGGGTAAACTCTAGACAAAAGGAAGGCCCCAGAAAGAGCCTGAAGTCCCCAACATTTTTTTTTTAGAGATAAGATGGCCAGTCAAAAAACAGTCTTGACTTCAAGAAACCTCAATTGCACCTCATGCAAAGGCTAGAAGAGAGGCTTGGACAGATCCAACAAAACTACAGCCAGATCCTATAAAAGCACTCTAGGTCGAACCTGAGGCCTCAGCCTTCAGATACGGTGGAGGAAATGTTTTACTAATGTCACTTATGTGTCTCCATTTCCCGGGCCTCCGCCCTTACCTCTGAAGGGAGCCTGCTGTCACGCCAGTTTGTAAACAGGGCAAGAGCGCAGACCCCCCTGATGGTTAATGTAAGAGAATGAATGTCTCTTAGAGGCATCTGTCATTAAAGTTACATGACGACAAGGAGCTCCTAACACAGTGTTTAGTTTTAACCTTAACTACTTTATGTGGATGAAAATGACATCTCGGTGCTGAATCGACAAGTGTTCCGATTAAGCTAATATCAAGCAATAGTCGATAAAATGTCATATGCGGATGCCCTGGGGTCTCAGAGGAGAAGCTTTTGTGAAAGTGCAGGGTGAGAGTGTAAGGCCAAACGGTGGAATCCGTTAGGTAAGAACCGATTGTTAAGCTTTGCCCCCAAAAGTAACCCTCAGGAATTTCCTGTGTAGGGAAAGGATGAGTATGTGGAAATAAGCGTCCCTCAGATCTATCGTGACGAACCAGTCCTGATACAATCTGTTTTATTGTGAGCATCTTGAACCTGAGCTTCACGAGTGAGCGTTTCAGCTGATGCAGATCTAAAATGGGATGCAGCTCCCATCCTTCTTTAGTACCGGCTGTAGAATCCAGACTCTCTGTTGGGGGAGGGACCACCTCGATGACCTCTTTCCTTTAGAGAGTGTATACTTCTTGTTCCATGACCAGAGCCTGTTCAGGCCCACCAGAGTGGAAAATACTGTGTTGAGCTGAGCTAGAAGAGACCCAAACTAAATCTTGTAGCTTCTTTCTACAGTGTGCAGGACCCATCGAGACACGTTTGGCAGAAGTTATTGGTCATTTCAGTCTATACATGCATATTTATGTACATACCTACAGTAATTGTGTTTTTATCTATAGTGTGTTTGTTTGTTTTGCTTGCATATCTAAACAATGTTTACTTTTTTCTTGTTTCTGTATCTCTAATTTTGGGTTTTCTTAGTCTTGTCATTAACTTGACCTAGTTTACCTGTTTTTGTCTGGACTGTCTCGGACTGCTTTCTCTCTGACCCATGCTATGATCTATGATGATCACTCTGGCAAACACTTTTAAAGAATACAAGAATAAAAGAACAAAAGAATATTTTTGTACCTTCAAGGTGTTGTATTTGTCATGGAGCAGATTATGCTTTTGACAAACAGCTGACTTTGCTGGATCTGTGGTTCTCTTAATGAGATTTTCGCCTTTTAAGAATAGGTCCATCAGTTCACTTTCATCAACAACCTGCAGAAGCACATGTACAGGAAATCATTACGGATATTATTCATACTCCAATTTGCTCATATGACTAAATAAATCTTCTGTAAGTTTTTCCCAAAATGATGAACAAGTGTCCTCAACTCCTAGAGCTTACATGCTATTGTGTCACTGTATTCATAGAGTATAATAACAGATTGACTGCCATGCTGATTGTTTCACTGGTGGTGTGTAAAAGTGTATAATGTAGTGGCAGGTGTATGTATTAGAATTCTCTAAAAAAAATACATCTCACTGCATTTGCTCATTCAGTTCATTTAAATATGACAATAGCCAGAGTCTTCTTACCGCATCCTCTTTGAAATCATCTTCTTTTATGCTTTCACCAAGTTTTATCTCTTCGTCCAACTTAAGTAGCCAAGTATTAGCTTGCCTGTGGTATTCTTCTAACTCTTGAGAGGAAGCCTATATAAGCAGTTCATGTATAAATTAAAGTAATCAAAAAAGATTTAAAAAAAAATCATCAAAGATTTGCATATTGTTTGTCAGTTCCTTATTTCTGCTAATACTGTGAATCTGACAAAAAGAAGATAGTCAGGAAATGTCTTTTCAATGTCACAACAATTTAATAGTTACCTGTCCATGTAAAATCCTTTTGGCAATCATTTCAAAGCGTTGACTGAGCTGATTCAGCTTGGGCTCTATTTGAGATTTACAGTTCTCGCCCCTGTTTTTAATGATGTCTTCTGCAAGACTTTGCACATCTGCCAACTTCTCACGCATGTCCACCAGTTCCGCTTGTAGACGCTAAACAGTTTAAGGGAGTAAATCAGGTTTAAAACCTGGTAATGTTATTTCACCCCTTTGTGTATATATTTTTGTTTTTACTTGGTAGATTTAAATGCCAAAAAAAGACATTACAGGAAAATGTTTGTTTGCCATTAAAGAAAGCAGCATATGTAAAGAAACAAAGAAGCAGGTTGAAGTCAAAGCCTCCAGAAGAACTATGGTAGATTTTTAAACATATTCAGTAAGAAGAGAAAAGGCAAAAGGTCATCATGCCAAATATCGAGCTTGTTCAGTTTGTTACTGTTTGCTGCACTTTGTAGTATTTTTCTTTTAAGTAGCCGCATTAATGTAAGTAGGATTTGTGTGAATGTCGTTACAGATGGTTTGCCCCAAAGTGTGTACAAACCTTAATGGTTTGGTTATTGCAGCCCCTGGTCTCCATTTTGTCTAACTCATTCTCAGATCCGTCTATCCAGGCATTTATATGAGCAACATTCTGTTCCAATATATTCATCTGATTCTGGTAATCCTGCCAAAAAAGAATTAAAATTTACATTCACATTTACATTCTGATTCTTTCAGGATTAATAGTTAATGTGTACAATTATTTCACTTACATCTCTAATTTGATTTAATTGTACCAATTTAACTACTTCTTCATAACATTTATAACATAAGTTCATAATCATAGGGTAAATTCTGAAGTCTATCAGAAGGACCAACATGTGTATACATAGTTTTATTCCTTACCAGTAACATATTCAGCCACTGTTCACAACGTGAAGTTACAGCAATCCAGTTGCAGTTCAGCAGGCTGACTTTGTCATCTATTAAGCTTTCTTCTTTTAGCAGTGGCTTCAGGGTCTCTGCTAATTCTCTTACTGAATTGAGTTGGGATGCACGTTGCTCTGTTTCCTTATGTGTGGCCTGAAAAATAATTACAACAGTTATGTACTTAACTGCATCTTTCAGTTGTTTGACTTTGAGTTGTTTGAGTTGTGTAGACATTAAACATTAAACATCAAACTACAAGATTTAACAAACAAAAACAAAATATTAAAGTTTGTATAATCTAATATACATGGTCTTAATAATACATAAACTAGCCTAAGGTAAAAAAAAAAAAAAAAATGAATGCCTCACTCTGATAAAAAGATATAAAATAAATAAATAAAAACATCATTTAAAAAAAAAACAACAACACAAAGCAAAAGCAACCCAAAGGTAATTATGTATGTATAATTATGTATGTTCAATATTTATATCAAATAGTAATAATAATATGAGAATTAAAGTCTATGCTTAACCCATGTGACTCCCAGGAGTAAACTGCATTTGATACTACCGTAATTTCCGGACTATTAAGTGCACCCATATATAAGCCACACCCACTGCATTTTACAAATATTTTTTATTTTAAACATAAATAAGCCGCACCTGTCTATACTAAAACTAATGAACTTTACACAGACTTTAATGAAAGACACGTTATACACGGTGTAACGGGTGAAATATGTTGCGCTTCCTTTAGGAGCATAACGGTATTTTGGGAATAGCCTGGCACTGCATTCTTCCGGTATTACTGCATGTGTGCAAGACCGAAGAATATGTCCTTATTATTTTCTGATGCACATTTCTAAGTTTCTTTGACTAACCCGTAACGCTGTTGCAACTGGAGTTAGCGACCCAGACTCAAGCGTTACAATGGGTTGTATCTAAACAGTAGCCTACCAAGAAAGTCATTGTTCGCTGCCTTCCTCCTTCCTTTCACAACTATTTCTCTCAATCTTTTGGCATCGTCATGCGTTTAAAAAAAACCTTATTTTCTCCTGATGCCGTGCAGCTCAGAACACAGGTGAGGTGCGTTTTTTGTTTCCGTTCGGAAATTTAATTGGTCTAATGTTATGGGGTTCAGTTTTTTGAAACAAGTTTTTGAAACCGGAAAAGACTTAGGAAAAATTCATAAATTAGCCGCTTCGTTGTTTAAGCCGCGGGGTTCAAAACGTGGGTAAAAAGTAGCGGCTTATATTCCAGAAAAATACGGTACATTTTAAGTTTAATATACCAAGTTTTGGCAGGTACGCACCTTGGCCCATGCCAGCTCAGCTTCTAGGTCATCAGGCATTCCTTCTACTGATGACCGACAAGTCAGTTCACCATCAACCGCTGCTAGCCATTCTGTTAGACTTTTTAGGTCTTTTTTTAATTTTCTCAATAACTTTAAACTCTTTTCTAGTGCTTGCTTCCCTTCTGTAACCTGTACAAAAAAATGAGAGACAGTTTTACAAGGTCATCAACAATCTGCTGCTGTAGTAAAAATTAGCTGCAATATTAAATCAAAACAAAATACATTAATGGAATTATATTAATAAAAATGAAAAGAACAAAATCCTACCACACTGTGATACTGATAATGTAACTAGCGATTACTGTGAGCTATGTGTAAGTTTACTCACTGTTAAAATAATTCTTACACTACAGGACAGACTAGCATTAGACCAAATACAGAACAATATAACTGCATTAAACATTCTCCCACTTCATTTCCCTCTAGTAAAGATTTAACCCCTGTGAAGAATAGCTTTTTCATACCTTTGAACCCAAGTCGTTGTATATGAGTTTGAGGCTTGTCAGACGCTCGTCTAACTCTTTGGGTTGCTCTGTCTGCTGTCTCTGCACAATTTGCCTTCCTGTCTTAATTACCGTCTCCACTTCCGATTTCACTTCACTTAGACTTTTATACAATTTCTGCAGAAGAAAGATGAATTGGTTGGATTTAAATATTCAGTAAGTGTTCTAAAAATTAATTGTGAAGCATCCAAATCAGAACAACATATCACAACAAACATTAAAATATTAAAAGTTATTAAACAGAAATGTTTAAAAAAAATACTTTATTTATAAATTATTACTGCTTCCAAAATGCTAACAAGCTTTAGCTACTTAAAATGGACTAAACATTGCAACTATGACTGCTGGTGAAGTTCAATTTATGTATCATAAAAGCTGCCAAGAGACCTCGGGTAATAATTCCCTGCCTTAGGAATTCTGTCATGGCCTTTACATTTCTTCGGCGGGAATAAGTACAAAAATCAATCACATTTTGGGAAAAATAAAGGTAAAAAATTATGCTATATAAACACTATATAAATATATATAAAATATTAATATAAATTAAATAAGTAAATATTTATCACATTGTTTGTATGTCTGTTTATTGAATTCATTGTTAAATTTGAATGATTAAATATAAATATTTGCTTTTAGTTTTTTAGACAATTAATATTATAATATATAGAGACAATATACACCCTATTTATTTGGTTTGTAAAAAAGCTGATTGTAAAACAATCAAATCCCACCAACAGATTTACCAAAACTCTAGTGCATATGTAAGATCAAACTCACTCATCTCTACGTTTAAAAATACATTATTTACAACCTCATAACTGTTTTATAGGAAGTATACTATGTGGCTGAAAGTATACGGACACCTGACTCTCACAGCCAGTGATGCCTGGAATGATTACTGCACGCCAGCTTTTTTCGTCAAGCATCAGTGCCCATTCTATTGCACTCATGTGACTGAATAAACACAAACCATACAGCTCCAAATCCCAAAATCTAAAGGAAAACCTTTCTAGGAGACTGAAGACTGTAACTAGAGCAAAGGAGGAAATGCACAAAAGAACAGATTTTGGATGGAAATGTTCTATTCGTCTGTGTCCACATACTTTTGGACATAAAGGGCAAATAATTTCAAAATCTATTTCAATGCAAGAAAAATAAATCCATGGCACACCATATTATTAATCTATTATTTAACAGTTGTCCTTAAGATGGGCAAGAAACATACGTGTGCAAAAATGCAAACATTTTTAAATTTAATAGGATGCACAACCATATAATACCCACCATGCACTGCTCCAACTGGGACTGCACCACATCATACTCTACACTGTGGATGCTCAGTACCCCCAGTCCATTCTTCACCTCTTCCAATACACGTTCACATTCCTTCAACCTCTGATCAAAGTTGGCTGGCTTTTGGAAAAGTCGAAACTTTGCTTTCACCTCCAATAACTTACACTACAAAGAATGCAAAAATAAAGTTATAGATTTTAACAGATTATTTCAAAATCAAAAATTTATTCTAAATAAATTCAACATTTTTGTCACAATTTGAAATTGTGAATGTTTATAATGCTTACATATGTAGCATCAACCTCAGTGACCATTTTGTCTGATCCATCTTCATCTCTCAGTTTCTTCATACCATCTAAAGTCACTTCATGGCCATTTAGTTCATTCTGAATTTTCTAAAATATAGAACGTGTTGAAAAATAGCTTAAAGGTTTGTTTTAGATACATTTACGGAATGTCTTGGTACAAGTTTTAGAAATAAATAATTAGCAAATTCTGTATGAAACTGATTACAGCATGGAAATATGCAAACCTGAGCTTCCTGAGGTATCTGAGCAGCATCTATACCATCTGCAAGATATGCAGTCAAATGACGATCGGTTGTCTTGAGAGAATCCTGGATTTGGCGCAGAGTTTTGTCATTCTCATTCTTCCACTGTAAACTCTTCTCTAGCTGCTGTCGCTTTTGTAGAGCCTGTTGTTTGGACAACAGAGTAAAAAATATTTACAGCAATTTTGATCAAATTTACATAATAGGTCAGTTTTCAGACAAAAATCAATGCTGGCTGTCAGATATGACGTGCAAAAACAGAAATAAGTAAAACAACCAAAATATCCAAAAGACAATGTTACAGATTCCTCAAGATCCCTAAAAATTCACAGCAAAAAGTATCACCACTGTCAATTAATTAAATCTTCACAGATTAGTCTTGAATAATGAAAATAGAAAAGTCAAAGGTTAGTCATGTGTCAAATATAATCCTAACACAAGTATATGATTAATGATTGATACTTTTGAACCTGCAAAACTGGAGAGGCTGTAAAAAATTAACTGCATTACTTTAACTACAGTATTGTTGTAAAGTTATTTATATGTTAAAGTTGCAATATTTCTGTTAAACTCCTTAAATTAAAGCTGGAATTTGTTCTACACTTAAATCACACCATTGTGTCATTGCAAAGCCACTGAGACGTTATCATGTGTTTAAACATTAACATATAAGCTACATTAATACCACATACACTGTCAAATAAATGCATACCCTTTGCATAAGTTCATCCCAGCGAATATTGTAATCTTCCACCTTCTTTTGAATGAGCTCATCAAGGACTCCTCCATCCATAAGAGTCTGAGACAACTCACGTATTTGGTTGCGATTATATTCAGGATGCTCTTTTATCATGGCATCTAAGGACTGAAACAAAAAGAAAGCCATCAAAAGAAATAAATTAAATTACAAAAAAATACTAAACTAGATTGCGTAAATATAAACGTCTTTTGGTTACGTATGTAACCCTAGCTCCCAGAGGAAACCAATTCCTGAGTCAGCAACGCTTTAGGACTGCTTCTGCGTAAACACGCTTTGAACCAAATGTGTAATCCAGACAACGGAAAGGCACAACGTCACCGGCGGGGTGACCAGGAAGCTATAAAAAGCACATGTGGTGTAGATGGTGTTAGCTTCTGATAGGGACGGAAGCGCTGCAGAGATGCAGGGAGTGTGGTCTGGAGACACAGCGTCTCAATCCCTCATGAAACCAGGGTTACATACGTACCCGTTCAGGAACTTGCGCTGCATCAACAACGCTTTGGGACCGAGTGTCCAATACCGCCATACTGACTAATAGGTCTAATTGGCACAGCTAGGTCAAAGGACAGAAGGGCCTGGTGTGGCACTAAGGTCAAGGCTGGAGAACCTGACAAATGTCCTGGAGAGTAGCTCCAGAAAACAGGGCCTTAGAGGCTGCCACACTCAGAGTGAACTTTGCTCTGAACCTGAAAGGTGCAGGGAGACCAGACAACTAATAAAAGGAGGTGATAGCCTCCACAATCCACTGCTTAGGGTTTGCTTGTTCACAGGGAGACCCTTTCTTTAGGGGCCATAGCAAACAAACAGCTGCTCCAACTTTCTCCACAGCTCTGTTCTGTGGAGGTATGTGGATATATGGATAAACAAAAAAAATAAAAAAAAAGGGGTTACAGAGAGGGCCTGAAGGTCCCCAACTCTCTCCAGGGAGGAGATGGCCAGCAGAAAAACAGTTTTAACTGTAAGAAATCTTCTTAGGAAAGGGATCGAAAGGCGGCTTAGACAGGACCTCCAAAACAATGGCCAGGTCACAAATTGCTCATCAGGGACAAACTTACACTTATAAAGAACATATACATTTTTATCACACCACATTATCTGTGTAAAGCTGCTTTGAGACAATGTTCATTGTTAAAAGCGCTATACAAATAAGAATGGATTGAATTGAATTCAACTATGCCTACATAAGTGGTTCTCTGTATTAGAGAAAGCCCACTTTTCTTGCCGTTTAGTCTTAAGCCCAATTCCTTTATGTGGGCGAGAATGACATCTCAATGGCGGATCAACCACTGTCAACCAATGGTTGATATATTTCAGTATACGGAAGCCCTGGAGTTTTAGGGAAGCCAGAGCTGCATCCAGACACTTTGTGAAGGTGCAAGGTGAGAATGCAAGGCCAAACGAAAGGACCTGATATTGGTAAGCTTAGGCCCCAAAAGCAAACCTCAGGAACCTTCTGAAAGATAGATACGTGAAAGTAGACATCCTTTAGATCTATTGAAACGAAACAGTCTTCAGACCTGATTTGGGACACAACCTGTTTCAAGGTGAGCATTCTAAACCTGAGCCTCATTAGTGAGTGGTTCAGCTAACACAGATCAAAAAAGTACGCAATCCCCAATCCTCTTGAGAACTATGAAGTACTGGCTGTAGAAACCGGACTCTCTGTCTTTCTTTTCTTAAGAAAGTATTCACTGCTTGTTCCATAACCAGAGCCAGCACGGGCAGGCAAGACCCGAACTGAATCGTGTAGCCTTTCTCTACAGTGTGCAGGACCCATTGAGACACGTCTGGCAGGTGTTTCCAGGCTGCCAGATAGTTTCTTAAGGGAATTAGTCTTTCGAGACTGACCTCTGGTGTGCCTAGAGTTGCTGGGGGAGTGCTCTGAGCCTGCTTTAGGGGCCTCCTAAAAGGCAGCGAGCCTCCCAAACTTTTGTTTTCATGCAGAGGCGTTCCCAAAGCGTTGTTGACGCAGCTCCAGTTTCTGAATTAGAACCACTTTTTGTTCATTTTAACATATCTTCAAAAAAATCTAAAAAATATTTCTATTAAAGGCCCTCTACTATACTTGAGTCCAAAAGGAGGTTCCTCCTGTCCTCTGCTGTTTAGTCTTATCTTACTGAAACAAGCTCAATATCTTAAACTAATGTAACTGAGACTATTCATACTTATTATTAACCACTGTTACAAACTGTTAGAGTCCTACTTACAGCCAGGGTGTCTGCAATTTTGTCTGCTCCCCCTTGAAGGTTCTCCATCTCATTAAGTTTCTGTTCCAGTAGATCCATCCAAGTATTTTCCTGTTCCAAGTAGCACAGCAATTCACACCAACAAGCCCACACCTCCTACAATTGAAATGGAATGATGCATAATGTTGAATGACTGTTGTGGATGAATTAGCAGGGACTTTTATATTTACTCCAGTTAGATTACCTCTAATGTCTTATATTTCCCATCAAGCCGACTACACAGCTGCTGGTAGTTGGAGGTCAAACCATCTAGTTCTGCTTTTAGGGTCTCATGTGCTGTGGGTGGAGCCTTTGCAATAAAACTGTTGACTTTATCTTCAAGGAGGTTTACCTTTACTTTTTTCTGATGGATTTCTTCTTGAGCTCTCTGAGTGGTGATCAGTAAAGTGAAAAAAACACACAAGACACATTCAAAGTTTGTTTTCTTTTACATTTGGCTTAAGAAAATCTCTACTGCTGCTTTGTCTAGGTATTTTGGATGAACACCCTGTGCACAGAAATGTATCCCACAGTTACATCAACATATATCTTAGCAACACTGATTAGTGAACAGGTGACCTCACATTCCTTGGTAATCCCAATCTTTTTTGTTCTATATTAATAAATGTGTACAAAAGGCTGTTTATTTCAAATTAGACAGTAAATCTAAGGAACTCTCAGTTTTGACCTTTAAACGGCTTGCAATGGAAACCTAAACACACGCAATCTACACTTTTATGGCTTAACAATTATTCTTTTTTTTTTATTAAGATGAGATTATAATTATTCATGAAACCCTAAAACACTTCAATAAGTTAAACAGGCAATAGGAGTTAACTGAAGGAGTACATGAATATGCTATTAAGTGAATTTTATTTTGGTGGAAAGGAAAAAAAAATTATAAAGAACATTGTTTCTTTGAAACTTCAAAACCTTAACATTGTTATAAGGAAAAATAAATCTGTTTTGTGAAAACACCATTAAAAAAAGACTAGTTTGAAATGACAAACCTTAAGTTCCTCCACTGCCGTATGAAGTTCTTCAGGGGTTTTATAACGGAAATCACTCTCCAGGTAATCTTCTTCTGCTTGTGTAATCCACTCTTGCATCTCTTGCATTTCTTTCTTCAAGCTCACGGTCATATCCAGTCCACCTTTCAAGGCTGATTTTTTTGCATATGCCTAAAGAGAAAGCACACAAACACACCAGAGAAAATCATTTCATTAAATATGTCCTTTAAATCAAATCGACACTAAAATCCTGCATGTATTTTTTTTAATCTTGTGCAATATTCTACTAAGACTGCTAATTATTACCTGTTTGCAAATTAGTTCCCACTGTGAATTGAGATCATCAAGCATCTTCTGTAGTTTGACAGCAAATGGTGGCTCTGCTTCCTTTTTCAAGAACTGTCCAACCTCATTGATTCCATTAAGACTAGGCTGGACAGTATGAATGTCATTAACTAAAGCCTGGAAAATGAAAAATAAATAAGAAATTAAATCAATTTACAATATCAGCACCATTTTGCCAACACAGATATTAAATAATTAAGGACTCACTATGCACTGTTCTAGTTGCTTCTCAAGAGCTTCTGAATCTCCTAAAGCTGGCCACTCCTCATTCAGAAAAACATCAACTTCAGCCATCCACTTCTGCAGCGTCTTTGAGTCATTCTAAAGGTAAAAGAGATTTTCTTCACATTAAAAAAGAAATAAGATTTTGCTTACATATGCAGGGCATTAATAAAGTTTTATGAAAAATATATATTAAAAACCTCATTACTTTTCAAGAAAATGAAGTACTAAACACTAAAAATCATGACAATAATTAAAATCCATGCAACCTGCTGGTTAACCACTAAAACGATTAAACATATAGTAAAAAAAAAAAAAACCAACAAAAAAATGAAAAGAATCGTACTTTTGAAGCCGGAAGGTTATGTGACCCTCTCTATATTAACAACGATCCTGCTGAATAGAAGTGATAACATGCTTTATACACTTCCATTCAAAAGTACTAAACTGACAAAAGCAATTATTTTGACTCTAGATATTTAGATTTGCGATCAAAAGCTGTATATGAGATAATTAATCAAACAAAGGCATCCACAGACTATCGCATTCTTTTTTCTGCAATGCTTTACTAGGCATGTACCACTGTCTCTATGGTGTTACTATTTGTTTTAGGGGGCTTTTATTTAATTTTCCCTTTGGCAGGGAAAAGCTGTGGTGGACAGTAAAAAAATAAATGGTATTGATTATTGTACTTAAAGAGCTTTTTCTCATATATGTACTTTACTGAAGTATTTCCATTTGGGAAAGTTTTGTCTTTAACTTCACTACATTTTACTTTTATCTTTACTCTTATTGCTCTAACTTTTAGCACATCCTTTCCAGCTCGATCCCCTTAACTGGCCAATCATTATAAATCTTCTGCTCCTTCCTTAGTGTCCAACTACTCATACAGCTCCTCATATGCCTTTCCTTTTAATTTTGCCACATCCCTCTTTACCTGCTGCGACATTTACTTGTACTCCTGCCTACGTTTCTCATCACTCTTATCCAAGTTCTGTTTCGCCAACCTCTTTCTCGTTATGCTGTCCTGCACTTCCTCATTCCACCACCATGTCTCTTTGTCTTGCTTTTTAGATTTCACACTACGTACCCTCCTAGCTGTCTTTCAACACTTCTGCAGTAGTTGCCTGTCTGACCTGTTCCCTGAATCTCACATTTACAGTTTTCCTCCTTCAGTTTCCACCATCTTATTCTTTTTTCAGTCTTCGCTTCCACATCAGAAACCTGCCAACATTTGAAGTACCAACATTTGAAGTGTCCACCCATGTTTTTGTAGATGTCGCCTTCTTCATCTTTAGCCAACAGTAGCCAAATTTCCAATGGTACCCTGTTGGCTAACAATACCTGTGGGGGTCGTTAGTAACCAATATGTGACCCGCATATTTGATTTGGCACGTTTTACGCTGGATGCCCCTCTAAATAAAATGACCTCATTGTCACTAATATTGAAAAAGAGAAACTTAGAAGCCTAAGTCTGCTTTTGACTATATGCCATGCTATTTCCTACGCTTCCCTGACTGCATATCACACCCTGTGTGAATCCTGACACAAACATGTGTTTTGATTTAATCTTTATGTTTTTAAGTCCTGTCTCTAGCCCTGACTTGGCACTGATCTTTCTTTTGCCCACATGTGTCAAGTCAAGTCAAGTCAGGTTTATTGCTATAGCGCTTTTCACAACAGACATTGTCTCAAAGCAGCTTTACAGAAATCAACAGTCAAGGTGAACAGTGTGCATTTATTCCTGATGAGCTTGTGTATTATACAATGATTTTTTCATTTCATCAAAAATAGTTTTTTATTATTGTACCACTTAAAAATCATGTTTTAATTACCAGTTGCCAAAAATATTAAGATAGTACTTTGAATAAATCTTTATTAATTTATTAAATACCATGTTTTAAAGAGAAAAAAATCCAGGCAGTAATTACAGATTCTTTCTTCGAACAAAAAAAATCAATAGATATCACTTTGAGGTGAATAATTCTATAATAATTATAGCAATTATTAATATATTAATCCTCTAATTGTCAGCCAGATGGAGTGGCTCTGTTACTCTACATGTCCATACTTGCCAGCTGTTAATGTTTTATTAATGTAGCACAGATTAGTAGTTTCTACTGTTGTAAAATCTTTGTCAATTCTGCAATATCTAATTAACACATGACTATATTTACATTTAAAGCATTTGGCATGTGCCTTTATAGCAGGTTCTCTTTTTTAAAGGATGCTAGAATACAAATCAGATGGTCCCTATCCTCTTTAGTACAAAGTGCGCAGCATCTATTGTTTCCAAAAAGACTTGAACATTTCGATTTGTCTAAACACCAAACAGTTTTTCACTTTGCCCTAAGTACATTTTCAATAAGCTTTGGCCCTGAAAACACAGCTGTGTTTCTGGATCATGTTCACATATACCTTCTTCTTTGCATGGTAGAGCTTTACGTGTATTTGTGGATGGCATAGTAAACTTTTCTTCACAGACAATGGAGGTGTTTCTGAGCCAATGCAATGATTTCCATTACAAAATCATACCCACAGATCTTGGACTTTCAATATTAGATTAAAAATGTAAGAAAATTATTAAATATTTGATGCATAAATATAATTAGATTGTATTAAGACAATATTATTATTATTTGGATTAACTGAAATATGCATGAGATATGAATGAGCAGGTTTTTTGGGAAGCGAAAGGTATTTGAGTGGTCAGAGATTAAGAATTGTGTTAATTGACTATTCAAATAGAACATTCTTTGTCTGTCTGTCTTTTCATGTGTCTACATACTGTATTTATATATATATATATATATATCCAATAAAGTCACATTATCGGTTATTTAAATATATATTTAGTTATTTTGTTTAATTTTCAAAAATACCATTTAATAGCTTTATAAAGTGGATAAAAATACCAGAAAATTCTTTCCAACCAGCTTATGTGATTTACTAAAGAAATAAAAACAATTATCCAATCACTTACCTGGAACTGTTCCAGCTTACTCATGTGTTCTTGTAATTTTTCGATGTTTTCCCCTAGCTGTTCAGACATGTGTCTCCAACAGGCCATCATATTGTCCATTTCAATGTGATACCGTTGAGATATCTCAGGGGGAGCTTTCTGGTACACTTGTTCAGCCATATTATTAAGATCATCCTTTTTACTCTGGTGCTCCTGTTGCGTGGCTTGAATTGCCTAAAAAATATTATCACTGAATTACTATGCTTGTTGTTTTCAGTTATTGCTGTCTTACTCAAGTCATGCTTATGGAAAAAAGTTTGCTAACTCATGTAGCCAAAGCTATACAGGGTCTTATTCTTAGGAATAGATGTTGGATGTTTTTCTGCTCCAAATTTTTCATAAAAAATACAAAGATTGTCCACATAAGAGCAAACCTTTTGCCCACTTTCCACTGAAAATGTAATTGTATGCATCCAAATTATGAGAAACATGAATTATTTCTCTGGTGTGAACTCACTCTATCAACAAGGTAATGATACACATAATAACTTTAGGTAGTTTCTAGAAGAAATAAGTGACTCCTTATGCTCCTGTTCAAGTGTAAAGACTTTTTGATCATAATGATCAACTGTTTATTAGTAATCTTTGATTTGATTAAAAAAAAAAGTAATCTAGCTTCTAGAAAACCTCCCAAGCTATTGTGGCACATTGACTGTTTACCTCTTTGGAATACATTATCTTTGTGATTTTAATACTAAAATAATATTAAAAAATTTAATCTTGGAGAACTAAAATAAAAAATAGTTATTTCAAAACCTAAACAAACCATTGTGTCTTTCAGTCTTTGCTCCATGACTGGATACTCAGTGACAGCACTAGAAGGTATTTTGCCTTCAAATTGCTGCAGCCATGCCATTAGAGCTGCCATTACATCCTTGTAGTGTGCAGGGGGAAGACTGGTCTGGACTAAGAAAAGAAAAGACAGAAAGACTGGGAATAAATGTTTATTTATTGATTATATTTATTCTCAGTATGGTTGCATTGGAGGTATTTTGCTTTTGCTTCATACAACAAATATCCACAAAGAAATGAAAAAGAAAAACGCAAAATGATTAGCAAAATAAAATTTTTATTACAATGATACTATTTGCTCCATGACTGGATACTCAGTGACAGCACTAGAAGGTATTTTGCCTTCAAATTGCTGCAGCCATGCCATTAGAGCTGCCATTACATCCTTGTAGTGTGCAGGGGGAAGACTGGTCTGGACTAAGAAAAGAAAAGACAGAAAGACTGGGAATAAATGTTTATTTATTGATTATATTTATTCTCAGTATGGTTGCATTGGAGTTATTTTGCTTTTGCTTCATACAACAAATATCCACAAAGAAATGAAAAAGAAAAACGCAAAATGATTAGCAAAATAAATTTTTTATTACAATGATACTAGAAGACAACACTTACATCAAAAACAATTATAAAGGGTGTGTGTGGGTGGTTGTTGTTCATGTTTAGGAGAGTCGATCATATTACAGAGTTTTGTTGTCTCAACCTCACTTCTGTTAGCCCACAGCATTCAACAGCACTGATATATGTCCGCTGACTAGGGTGGTCACATGGAACGTGAAGGGCATGCGTAATGTAGTTAAAAGTAGAAAAGAAGATTTAAAGAAAGTTACTGGTCACTTCGTTGCTAAACCCCTAAATGTTTTAAATGTGTATGCCCCAAAATGTGGACGGTCCTGACTTTATATCAAAGATGGTTCTATTTTTTTAATCATAAGTGCAATTTTCTGGGGATTATGGCTGGTTATTTTTATCGAATCATGGATGGTAGACAGATCATCTTCTACAAAATCCCTTGTTCTTCACAAACTGCAAAAGTTGTCATGTGTGGACAAATAGAGATAACCACATCCATGTGTCAAGGACTATACATTTTGTCTTTTCCCCCATAATTCTTATTCCAGATCCAGATATGTTCTTGCCAGACACATTCATTGTGCCAGATCCTGTAAAAATAGTCCAATGCCTCTTTCAGTGTAGCCCAGTGTATATAGATTTAACAGAATTTTCAACCCTAAAATCTTCCTACTTGAAATTTTATAGTTCTCTCCTTAAAGACAACTCTTACTGTCAGTTTCATCAAGAAAAAAATATGCCAGTACTGGCAGAACCATAAATTCTGTCTAGTAAACTGTGCTACCAAATAGGACGCAGCTAAGGCCACCTTGAGAGGCCACAGTATTTTGTTTACTGCCTGGCATAAAAAAAACAGAGAACAGGAGGAAATTAGAAGACGAGGTCAACAAATTGGATCTGACTCATAAAACTTCACCTACACAAAACAACTGGAATCTTGTAACTGAACTTGCACTATTCAGAACATGAAAAAAATTCTAATGTTTAGCAGGCAAAGGTTTTATCAATATTGGAATAAACCTAGTCACTTCCTATTATATTAACTTAACTCTGAACAAGCTGTAAGGTCCATCAAGGCCAATAAAACCACTGAGGGAATAATCTCATATGATCAAGCTAAAATAAACTCCAGTTTTTAATATTTTTATAAGAATCTGTACAGCTCCACTTGTGCACCTCAGGACCCTGCCACTTTTTTGGATAAGATGCCCCTACCTTAAATCTCAGAGGAGGACCAGGCCTTGCTTAAAACCCCTCTCACAGAAAAAGAAATCTTTGCAGCTATTTAATCTATGCCTAGTGGGTGGGCACCAGGTTTGGATGTTTTCCCCTTTGGAATTTAATAACAAAAATTGACATGTGCTGTCTCCTATACATGTTATTTTGTGCTGTCCCCTGTTTTCATGCCAGTAGCTGCAATTTTTTGAAGATTTCAAAATTGTGGCCAAACCCTTAGTTCATCACCTGGAAAGAATCTTACGTAAGATCATTAAACCTGACCAAGCTGGATTTATTTAATGGTTCAGACAATGTGCGTCATCTGTTAAATATAATACACCATTTCACTCTAGATGGTAACCTGGCTGCTATGATATCTCTGGACGCAGAAAATGCATTTCACAGGGTTGGGTGGACATTTTTATTTCAAGTGTTGGACAAATTTAATTTGGGCTTAAACTACATCACTTGCATAGTGGCATCCGGGGTGAGATGGCAGGTGGGATGGAACACCGTCTATCATTATATGCAGATGATGTTCTTCTTTACTCAAAGCAACCACTATTAACCATTCATGGTGTTTTGAAAACAATTAATCGGTTTAGTCAATCCCAAGCCATGTTTTTAAATACCCCACAAACTGTAAAATTATAATATCCATTTTACATTGTAATTGTACATTACACTGAGGAATGTGGGGTGGTTCTTTGCCCAACAAGCAGCTCTATTATTGGGCTGCTCAGATTAAACAAATGCTAAGATGGTTTTTAAATGATACAGACTCTTGACCTTGTGGGTTAGTATGGAATCCTTTGCATGTGCCCCAAGATCGCTAACATCCTGCCCATTTATTGAAAACTTTAGGAAAATCCACCCAATAGCTGAAAAACCTTTTGTTATTTAACACCCTCTTGGCTTGTCTCTCTCTCTCACACCCCATCAAACTGTGATAGACGAGAACCCAACTGAATCATGTAGCCTCTTTCTACAGGAACAGGAACCATTGAGAAACGTCTGGCAGATCTTTCCAGGCTGCCAGAAAGTCTCTTAAGGGTATCAGTCTCTCGAGACTGACCTCTGGTACGTCAAGAGCTGGGGCTATGCCCTGGAGCAGTTCTAGGAGCCTTGCAACACGTTGGTTCTGAGTGCCGACAGCGCTGGTGTAGCACCACCGTGGGTGCCGACAGCGCTGGTGTAGCACCACCATGGGTGCCGACAGCCCTGGTGTAGCACCACCGTGGGTGCATGCAGCGCCTTGACCTGTTGAGGCGTAAGCCTTACCCACCAGCACCGACGTGTTATGCAGGGGCTTGGTGGGCAATGTCGGGGTGTGAAGGGAAGATGCCACCCCTGGGTAGAGATAGCTGGCCAGCGTCTGAGTCACGTTCTTTCATTCTCACAACGTTGAAGTACAAGGCTGCCTTGGGACTAAAAGGTAGGGCCAAATACGGCTTTGCCTAGGACCTGGACACCTCGGTGGAGGTTGTGAAGCAGGTTGCAAAAAGCGTTTGTCAATCTTGCTGGCCGGAAACGATCTCTGCTCATTGGCCGGCCAAGACAGATCTAGCTTGGCAACGGCTCGAGTCACAACCTTAATGAGAAGCCTTGCTTCTGAAGCATGCGAATAAGTGCCTAAAACACTTTCTATCAAGAGATTTTAAGTGCATTGTAATCTTAATCTGTGTTTAGGAAATCAGATAGCTTTCTGTTTTTCCATTTCAGTAATAACTGATATGTTCTTATGTATTAAAAAAAATATTAGGTGAATTTTTTTTCCCAGAAAAAGCCTAGTCATACACATGTTTACTGGCATTGAAAGCATTCTGATGGTCTGCTCATTGGAAAAAGATATAATTTACAAATAGAAATTGGGCTCAGGGGTCCAAAAATGGGGTATACAATAAATGCGGTGCATAAGGGCGCCACAAATCTGGGGCATCATTGCATGTACTGTATTTATCTGTCTTTTTTGGTAGGGTGAGTGGGATGCCAACCATAATCTTACATAACTGTCAGCAAATGTGCAGTTGCCCCCACCCATTGTGAGGTGGTAGCTTAGTGGTTAAGGCATTGGACTTTGGATCCAAAGATCGTGAGTTCAAATGCCCGCCACACTAAGCTGCCACTCCTGGCCCCCTGAACAATAAATGTAAGTTGTTTTGGATAAGAGCATCTGCCAAATTCTTTAGATGTACATGCTAGTTTTTCATTCAAGGTTATTATTAACAAGCCAAAGATAATTTAATTAGAACTCTAATTAGAAATTAGAAACCTCTCATATCATGAAAATTGATAAAATCATTTATGAGATAAATGATGTTTAGAATATTGTTTAGTGTCTTTAAAATTCAAAATATTGTTTGATTTTATGATAAACCACAAAACAATACAAATTTTGTTGAGAACAGCAGTTTTTGGAGTCAGTGATAAATACTGGTGTATTCTCATTTTATAATTCTATGGAAATATAAGTATAAACTGTGTGTAAATAAGACTGTATTACCCGTCAAACATTACTCACCTAATACAAGCTGTTTCTCTCTGGCCTTTAGGTCTGCGAGAACATTCTGGTAGTGGTCCTGGAACGCCACTATATCAGCATCAGGGAGCCCCTGTGTTTCCTCGTTCTCTTTTAGCTCCTGAAGTTTTTCAGGTAAGTGATCCACTTCCGGTTCAAGCACAGACAGACGAGCTATCTCATCCTAAAAACAGCAGTAAACAGTTGGTCAATGAAAGATACTGTTTATAAAAAACAAATGGAGAAAATACAGATTTAAATGTTCATGATTTTAAATGTTTATGCAAAATCTAGACATTTTCAACATGATATAACTAACAGCATCAACATGGTCGTATTCTCTGCTAGACTACTACAACAGCAAACTTTTTATATTCAGTGTTTAAATTTGTATCCTGCGGTCACAAAGTCTTTAAAATGTAAACCACTTAAGTCAACAAAACACAGTTCTACAACATGTACAGTACTTAAAAACTATGTAGAAAAGGGGTACAATATATTAATATTAGACAAAACACAACAAAAAATTAACACATAAAACAACATATAACAGAAAAAATATAAACTTGTATCTTTTGATGCACAATACTCCATACATAAAGGACTGTATTTCCTGTTGAGAACACTGTCTACGCTCCAGGAAGAGCTGCTGTGAGTTTTTCTGAGCAGTTTATTCAAGTTTATTTCTAATGAAGAAGTTTGACTTAAACGGTCAATCTAGAAGTGAGGCTATTTGTTTATTTTTGTTGTTTCCTTACTTTCAGATTAGCAGTAAAAAAAAATTTTTTACCTTGTGATAGTAATACAAATGCCTGTATCTGTTGATCGGATAAAATGTTGAGAAACAATTGTAAAAGATGGACAGAGCAAAATGCTGAAGGTTTCAGTTATCCTTCTCAAACCTTCTGCCCAGAAGTTCTACATTGATGGAAATAACCAGAAATGTGGGAAACAATCTCCAAAAAGTGTACTCATGGTGTGAACTAATGGTTTTGATTAGTCTTTGAAATCAAAAGACATCTGATTGAACCAGGCTATATGTCCATGCTGTGGACAGCAACTTAGAACAAGGAGCAATCGTGAAATTCTGCATGAAAGTGGGAAACTCTACCAGAGATGTTTGACACAACATACAGCGATGCTACAATGAGTATTTCGAGGTGTCTTGAATGGCACACGCGCTCCGAGAGCAGAAGAACATTATTGGGAGACGACGAGATCAGGAAGTCCTTCAACAAACTCTAATGCACACACCCTACACGCCAGCTTTGGCTCCTGCGGAATTTGCCCTCTTCCCGAAGATGAAGATCCAGCTCAAATGTCACAGTTTTGACACCATTGCAGAGATCCAGTGTTATTGGCCCCCCTTAAAATTTAGCAACTATTTTAGTATAATCTTCTCAGGGGACAATACTATAGAAATGAAACTTGGATATATTTGACAGATTTGCTGTCCCTTAAAAATAACACACCATACAGCAATTATTGTCTAAATTGTCTGGCCACAAATGTGAGTACACCATCAGTGATCATGTTAAAACTTTGTCCAAAGTGTCAATATTTTGTGTGAGCACCAGTGTTATCCAGCAATGCCTTAATCCTCCTGGGTATGGAATTCACCAGAGCTGCACAGGTTGTTCCTGGGATCCATAATGACATCACGGAGCTGCTGCATGTTAGAGACATGGAGCTTCTCCACCTTGAGGATCCCCACAGGTGCCCAATAGTTTTTGTGTTTAGATCTGGAGACATACATGGCCACTTAATCACCTTCAGCTTCCTCAGCAAGGCAGTTGTCAATCTGGCGGTGTGTTTGTGGTCGTTATTATGGTGGAAAACCTCCTTTCCACTCAGTTTCTGAAGGAAGGGCATAATGTTTTGCTTCAGAATGTCATAGTAAATGTTAAAATCCGTGTTTCCCTCAATTAACTGCAGCTCCCCAGTACCAGCTGTACAATGTAGCATAATTGTCTAAATAACTAGCAACAAAAGTGAGTACACCCTATGTGATTACAGCTGTATATCATGTAACCATGCAAAGCCACATGTTCTATTCATCATGTTCATGTTTTTGTCTGCTTGACAGGACCATATGTTTGTGTATCTTGTTTTAGAGCAGTTAAAATTTGGTGCTTTAAGTACAATTCTTATACTGACCACTGGATGTTAAACATAGCACCGGATGGTAAAGACTCTTGGAGGATTTGAGAATTATAATTGTTGCTTTCCACAAAGATGGCACACTGCAACAAGTCGGATTACATGGCTGTCGTCCCAGAAGGAAGCTTGTTCTGGAGCTGATTCACAAGAACGCCTGCAAACAGTATGTTAAATACAACCAGTCCAAAAGCATGAATTACTGGAACCATGTCCTGTGGTCTGATTAGACTAAGATTAACTTGTTTGCCTTAGATGGTCTCCAGCATGTATGGTGACACCCTGGTGAGGAGTCAAACATGGTGGTGGTAGCATCATGGTCTGGGCCTGCATAAATGCTGCTGTATTAGGGGGCTGCAGTTCATTGAGGAAAACACGGATTTTAAGATATACTGTGGCATTCTGAAGCAAAACATGATTTCCACCATAATAATGACCCCAAACACACCACCAAGACGACAACGGCCTTGCTGAGGAAGCTGAAGGTGACTAAGTGGCCATGTATGTCTCCACATCTGAACACCTATTGAGCACCTGTGGGGATCCTCAAGCAGAATGTAGAGAAGCTCCATGTCTCTAGCATCCAGAAGCTCCATGATGTCATTATGGAGGTGTGGAAGAGGATCCCAGCAACAACCTTTGCAGCTCTGGTGAATTCCATACTCGGATTAGGGCAGTGCTGGATAACAATGGTGCTCACACAAAATATTCACACTTTGCACAAAGTTTTAACATGTTCACTGAGGGTGTACTCACATATGTGGCCAGTCATTTAGACAATAAAGGCTGTATGTTAGGTTATTTTCAGAGGACAGTAAATCTGTAAAACACAAGTACACATTGACTACTCTAAAATATATCCAAGTTTCATTTCTATTGTATTGTCCCTTGAGAACATATAAAAAAATGTTCCGTTAAATCGGACCACACGCATCAATGATCCTATTACGTAGTCACCTTTTAACCACTGTTCCATCCTTGAAGCACTTTTGATAGACACTGACCACTGCAGACCAGCTACAGCACACAAGAGCTGCAGTTTTGAGGATTCTCTGACCCACTCGTCTAGACGAAAGTTGGCACTTTGCAACTCGCACAAATCCTTACACTTGCCCCTTTTTCCTGCTTTTCACACTATGAGGACAAAATGTTTACTTGCTGGATTATAAATCTCACCCACTAACAGGTGCGATGATAAAGATATAATCAGTGTTAATTGCTCACCATATACCACAGACTCTTCAATGACGTGTCAACAGTGTTCTATGCAAGACTTCAGAACTTGCTCTCAATCCAATACTTAATAATTAAAAAGGGAATTTAGAGCTTATGAAATGAGTAGCAGGATGATCTGAAAGCAGCCCAAACAGCTGTAACATGGACTTAACGATTATCTCCATTCCTATACCTCAAGCAAAACTATGCTGCTAAAAAAAAACAGAGATGCAAATTTAAAGCAAATAAACAAATAAAAACTCCCAGATAGAAGTATAGAGCTGGGAGCATCATGATATGACTAATTAAAAATAATAACTAAAACTAATTTAAAATAATCTGGCAACAGGAAAAGACCAATTAAAATCCACAAAGTCACAGTGTTGACATTTTAAATTGATCTATTATATGTGTTGACAATATGACAAAAAGAATCGAATAGTAGTAATAGTAATGATAATACATAGTGAACAACTACAAAACTGTTTGTATTTTTTACAAACAGTTCCACATAAGAAAAATGGCAATGGCTCTCAAGGTGTGTCTGTGGATCCATAGGGAATTTATTATTATTGATAGTAATCTTGCAAGAATTATTGCGAGAATTATTACTTTAACCATAAAAACACTCTAACAAATTAATCTACAATACAGTGAACATACAATGCCTACACACCCCTTAAGGTGATATAGTCAACAAACCAATTGAAAAACAAAAATCAAGTGAAAAAGAAAAAAGAAAAGAAAAATAATGACTGGTTGCAAAAGAGTGCACACCTTTAAATAATAGTTTGCCAAAGTACATATTGTTATACAGCACTCTTGATTTGAGTCTTGATTTGGCAGTTTTGTTCCACTCTTCCTTGCAAGAATTCTACAGATGTATTAAATTCCTTGGGGATTTCCTAAATATTTCAATACTAGTATGAATAAGTGACACGTTTCCATGTATACACGTGGCCCATCTTTTTAGCATTTCAAAATGTAGATTTGTTTATAAGCCATTACTTTGTTAACTTTGATTTGGGTATTTGGTTATCTTATACTTGTTATCTTGTTGGAAGGAGAAAGTTTTCTTCATCTATGATTTTATTTCCTTGAATAAAGCCCAAGTCTCAGCTGAAGAAAAGCAGCCCCATAGCGTAAGCTGCCACCACTATGCTTCCCAATGGATATGATGTTTTGTCACATGGTTTGCAATGATTTGGGTGTGCTTGATTGTTTAATTTTCAATTTTAAATCGCTTTTGACACCATAACCCAAGAATATAAAGAACATGAGAGACAATCAAATGCAAAGAATGACCAGCGCTTGCCAGATATTCCCACAGCTCCATGAATGTTGGCCTAGGTCTCTCCAACCTCTCTGGAACGTTTTCATCTTTACTTTTGTTCATTTTTAAGGGATATTCTTTTCTTGATAATACTGTTGTGCCCCATTTTCTCCAGTAATTGGTTGCCTTTAGGGTGCTCCATGGAACTAATCCATATCTACTTCATCTACTGTTTTGGATTTTTTTTTGTACACAAATTTTGGAATACAATTGTCAAAATAGTGTAGTATGTAAATTGTTCACGTGTAAAAATGTCATCCTATTCCAATACTTGTTGTAGTATGGATAATCTACATGTTGCCCATATACATACACATGTGGCCCATATTTTGAGAATTTCCTACATTAAAGTATTGTCAAATCCCTTATCTGCCACTCCCAAAGTTGCAGACTAAAACAGTTCACCCGGAACTCAAGCTGCATCAAAACGCTTTGGGAACGTGCTCTAGTGTTCACACTCTGAAATAATGTGTGTAATCAGTAAAAAATTAGACACTGGCCGTCACCGGCGGGGTGACGTCACGACCAGGAAGTATAAAACGCACATGGAGTAGGGCGAGCCCAACTTCTGTTTGTTCACAATAAACAAAATATTGGGAGCGGAACACGCTAAGTCGGATCTCGAGAAAACCGCCTGCTTGTAAATGCCATCGCTCCACTCCCGAACGGCTCTCCAAGGGAGTGCTCCCTCCTTGCGGTTTTGGCCCCAGTTCCTGGGGCTCGCAAATAGACCTCGCAGAGGGTTTAGAGATGGGCTTGTCGCTTTCTCCAACCTCACCTGCTTGGTCCAGCCACTTGTTCACTAGGTTCGAGGAGCTTTGGAGTTTGGGCAGAGCTAGTTCGGTTTCCGCGGGAGCTGGCTGAGCACATTCTGCGCACTTTTGGTGCAGATTCTCTGCACATTCTGCTCGCGTTTCTATGCAATCGCTCCACTCCTAGAGAGCACTCCTCGAGGGGGGTGCTCTCACTCCTCGTGGTAAATCAATAAATAAATAAACAATAATAAAAAAATTATAATAATAAACCAGTAAGCATTTGGCTGTGCTGTGGCCAAGCTACATAACTTGTCCTTCTCATGAACTGAAAGTCCCTCTATCCAGTAAGCTGGACGAGCCACTAAAGAGACTGCTAGGGCTATTGGGCCTCGTCGTCGTTTTGGGGGCCCTCTTTGAGCCCCCCTTCGAGCCTCTGGCCGAGGCATCCTTTAGACAACTCGCTATGAAGACTGGGTTCTTGTTGGCCATTTGCTCTCTTAAAAGAGTAGCAAATCTACAGGCCCTTTCTGTTGCCTCCTCCTCCCTGGAGTTTATTCCAGGTATGGCCAGCACCTCCCCAAGGTGCCCTCAGTCGTCCCACGACCTGTAAGGTTAAAGGCATTATATCCTCCTCCTTCTTAGTCCCCAGACCAGGAAAAATTTGATTTGATTTGGACACCTAAGTCCGTAGGACGAGTCCCTGGAGAAAAAGTCTGACCAACTGCTCGTAGGCTATAGCCCTCCGACATATTATTTCTCTTCTCTCCCCGTTTCATTTGGCGTCAGAACTCACTCCACCTGGAGTGTGGCTGCCTCAAAGGCTTGGTCCTCTGAAGTACCACTTCAAGACATTGGCAATGCTGCAGGCTGGTCCACCCTGCCGATCTTCGTCCAGTTCTACATCCTGGACCACAGTGCCACTCCTGGCCCCTCTGTCCTTCGACCTAGCTGTGCTTTTACACACTAGATAGGGACTGGTCAGTCTGGCTTGATTGGACACTCGTTCCCAAAGCGGTTTGAGGCAGCTCGAGTTCCTGAAAGGGAACGTCTCTAGGTTATGTATTTAATCCTAGTTCCCTGAGGGAATGAGACACTGCGTCTCTAAGTCAAGTAAGTCAAGTAAAGTAAAGTCAAGTTTATTTCTATAGCGCGTTACACAACAGACATTGTCTCAAAGCAGCTTTACAGAATTTTAAGAGTTAAGGTGAATGGTGTGCATAATCCCTAATGAGCAAGCCATGGCGACTGTGACAAGGAAAAACTCCCTTAGCCATAGAGCGCTGCCGGCATCCCTGCAGCGCTTACTTCTTCATTACAGAAGCTGGCAGTTGCCTCACTCCACGTGTGTTTTATACTTCTTGGTCATGATGTCACCCAGCAGGTGATGGCTAGCGTCCAATTTTTGAATGATTACACACATTATTTTAGAGCGTGAACACTCAAGCGAGTTCACAAACCGTTTCGACGCAGCGTCTCGTTCCCTCAGGGAACTAGGGTTACATTTGTAACCTAGAGATGATCTCAATGAACCAAAAGATTTTTATAGTAGTAAAATAACACAATATTGGAAAATTCAATGAGCAGAAGGTGCTGCTATACAATTGGAATTTTTTATGTTATAAAAAAATCTACTTTTTTTTTAAGTAAATGAACACCCATCTTACATTTTGGAATAAAGCGTGAATGAACCACAGTAAAATACAGAAACTTTTTATTTTCCATGAAATTATTAAATTCTCCCGAATCCTATTTTATTTGTTATCTATTAGGAATGCGCACATAGGTTAACACATGCAGTGGGTAAAGGGCATTACCTGGAGAGACACAGGAATAGACAGTCCTGCATTTGGACACAAAACAGACAGACATTGAAGGACACACCTAAAGAGGAACAGAACTCCATACACACTGGAAAACAGAGACGTTTACCCTGCAGCGCTCAAGTTGGATCCTCAGTGGTTCTGCCTCACAGGCTGGAGGTTGCTGAATTTTCAGCCAGTTCTCTGAATTTGCTACTAACTGCTCCAAGTTGTGGAAGAGATTGTAGAAAGCCAGTACTTTAGTCTGGTAGGCCAGCCATGCAAGCCTTTCAGCCAGCAGTGAGCAAAACTCATCCCACCGGGTCTGTAACTGCTGAGAAGCTTGCTGAATATCATCAGAATTCTGTCCATCTATAAAAAAAAATATATTAGTTATTACATTTTGTTTAGGAATAATTTGTTTACAGAGAATATGAAAATTCGCTGAAGCCTATCAGGCCACTTCTTTGTGACATTAAAATATATTATCAAAAACTAACCTGAGTAACCATTAAATACCACTATTCCTACCTTTGATTACTGAAATAACCACAAGGGGTCAAAATAATCACTAAACTGGGCTTGGGGAGCACATAAAACTTGGAATGAGTGGAATGAGTGATGTGTGAAGATACTCTGCTATTGTGGATATCAAACAACTGCAAACACAAATTTACACTAAAAAGATCTTGAAATGCATGAAAGGTTGGAGAATACATGGCAAGAAATGTGAGGAGATTCCTCTACAGTATAAAGAGTCTCTCAAGATCCGTTTAATTTCAAGCTCCATGCTAGTGGACTCTCCTCTTCAGTTCAGCCTAATTGAAACTCATCTAGTGTAAGTCAATGTGCTGATCATATGTCTATTATTCAAACTCTAGTGTGTCGTCTAGCCCTTGTATGTCTGCTACACTAATTTGAAAATAAGACATGTACCTAAATCCATATATTCTTTTATGGCAGTCAATATAAGCTGTTACCTGAATTCATACCTCTGTAATAATTAAATGTTTTTGTGAGTGCAAAAAATAAACTAAGCAAAAACTTGCAATACACCACTTGGACTTGGAGCAAGCCTTCCTTTGTATAATTACTGAAGTAGTAAATTACAGTATTTCAAATATATGCACTTCCTATATATTTTCCTTTACACAGTCTTATTTTGCCTAATGTGCTATTAGTGTGCATGACAATGATAAACGGTGATAAAATCCTGAGGCTGACAGAAGTAATATGCAATTACAACATTATAGCTCTTCTTCTTCTTCTTCTTCTGCTTCTCCCATTAGGGGTCGCCACAGCGGATATACCCCCTGTCCTCTACATCTGCCTCTTTTAACCCAACGACCTGCATGTCTTCCCTCACCACATCCATAAACCTTCTCCTCTGCATTCCTATTTTTCTCCTTCCTTTACAACATTATAGCACTATTCACAAAAATGCAAACTGCAGAGCATTTCAGAGGGCATGCAGAAAACAACTCCCCAAAACGTAAATGACACTAAACAGTATTTTCTTATAAACAATATTTTACTTTTCTTTAATAATTTAATAATGTTAGTCATAGTAAATACCCAGAGCTTAAAAAAACTACAAAATATGGATTTTAAAATGTAAAGACTAAAATAAAGAAGTTTGTTAGTCACTTATATAATGTAACTGTGTTTACCACTTGTGAGCTGATCTACTAGAGCCTGAGCTGACCGTGTTGCTTCCTGCAGCTTTCTGAGTTTCTCTGGTTTTTCTTTATCAATGGCCTACAAGACATTTAAAAGAGAAAAAAAATGACATTACTCAATATAAAAATGTGTTTATTATTTGCACTTCAGTTAAAAAAAAAAAGCTATTAGTTAATTGTTTATTCAGTGGTATCTGTATCATGCTGTCTGATCTCACCAAGACTTTGTCATAGAGGTCTGAAACACTGCCCTCCTTGCGTGAAACTGAGAATTCTGGATTTTGCAGGGTGGCTTCTGAGCGAGTCATAAAACTGTGAATCTCAGTGAAATCCACATCAAACCTAAAAAAAACATAAAATGATGAGGTTTTTGTCTTATAGTTATTATTATTGCTTACATAACTAAAAAATGTTGAGTACCGTATTTTCCGGACTATAAGCTGCTACTTTTTTCCCGCTTTGAACCCTGCGGCCTAAACAACCAAGCGGCTAATATATGGATTTTTCCTGGGTTTTTCCCGGTTTCACAAACTTCGAGCCAAAAAACTGAACCCCATAACATTAGACCAATTAAATTTCCGAACGTAAACGAAAAAAACGCACTTCACCTGTGTTCTGAGCTGCACGGCATCGGGAGAATAGCTTCACCGATGGTGATTTTTAAACGCACGACGATGCCAAAAGAAAGGAAGGAGGAAGACAGTGAACAATGACTTTCTTGGTAGGCTACTGTTCAGATACAAGCCGTGTAACGTGTTGAGTCTGAGTGAAGGGAGAGCTCGCTAACTCCAGTTGCAACAGAAATCATATAAGCACAGACAGGTTTCCAAAGCTCATGCTTTTTAATTTTTCTTGGCAACAGCTTTAAGGGTTAGTCAAAGAAACTTAGAAATCAGCATCAGAAAATAATAAGGACATATTCCTTGGCCTTGCACACATGCAGTAATACCGGAAAAATGCGCGGCAGCCTATTCCCAAAATGCCGCTCTGCTCTTAAAGGAGCCACAACATATTTCACCCGTTACACAGTGTGTAACGTGTCTTCCATTAAAGCCTGTGTAAAGTTTATTAGTTTCAGTGTAGACAGGCTTATAGACAGGTGTGGCTTATTTATTCTCAAAATCAAAATCTTTGTAAAATTCAGTGGGTGCGGCTTATATTTGGGTGCGCTTAATAGTCCGGAAATTACGGTACATTAAAAACTATTTTATTATATTATATGCAAATAAATCTGGTCACATGTGAATATACTGTATGCTTTATGAATTGCCTTTACAATTGCTTTTTAATCTTTTTTTTTTAAAGAATAGAGCAGTATGTAACAGTTCATTCATTCATTCTCCTGAAAAATACAATGAAAGGTCCTTCATGTTCCATGTGTTATTGCAAGGAAACTATTAAATGTGCATCTGGGATTGAGAAGCCATTTACCACTTATAACTACATACACTTCAGCGAACATTTTATTAGGACATTAAATGTGATCAGTGCTCTTGACCATGGCATGAATATTGTCTTTAATTGCTGATCTCCTGAGATGTACAGCTTATTCAGAATGCTGCAGTTCTGTGAAAGGAAACTGAACAGCAGGAACTGTGTGATGCAATCATGTCACCATGGACCAGAATCTTAAAGGAATGTTTCCAACCCCTTGTGGAATCCATGGCATGTAGAAACGAGGCTGTTTTGTGTCCTATCCAGTGTTTTAGTTTAGTGTTAATAATAAAGTTCTCAGTGAGCGTATGATGACCCAACACTCTGCACAAGACACTGCATTGTATGAGGGGAAAACAGTACAGGTTGTCCCGGACTCATAACTGAGATGCGTTTTGATGACCCCATCATAACTTGAAAGTTGAGAAAGGCCTCGCCTACCCAGGGGTCTTAAAAAAATGGTGATCAGCATCGTGTAGTATTGTTAAATTAGATACAAATTACAGTACAATTAACAAATTACAGTACCTACTAGCAAAACAGAGTAATCTAAGTACCGTACTGTATAGACTGCAGACTATAGATGTACACACTATATAGACAAAAGTATTTGATGACCTGACTTTCCCAGCCATATGTGGTTCTTTCCCAAACTGTGATGAAGGCACACAATTGTATAGGATGTTTTTGGATGCATGACATTTTTTTTCTTTCAGGAGCATGGAATTTTCCCTTTACTTGAACTGGCAGACACAAACCTGCTCCAGCATGAAATTTCCCCTGTGCACAAAGCAAACATTGGAGCACAATGTCTTCTGCTAAAGAGCACTGATCTCAACCCAAATGAACACCTTTGGGATGAATGAGAACACTGACGCTACCCCAGGCCTCCTCACCTCACCTACATCAGTACCTGACTTCCTTGTGTCTGAATGAGCAGAAATCCCCACAAACACACTTCAAAACCTAGTGGAACATCTTTCCAGAAGAGTGGAAAGAATTATAAGAGCGAATTGGGACTGAATGTGGAATGCAATGCTCAAAAAGCACAAGCTTACTTATACATGTGATACATACTGGTGACTAGATGTCTGCAAACCTTTGGCGATATAGTGTATGTGCAGTGTTGGGCAATAATTTTGTTTACAGAGTAACTAATACTGTAATACTCCGTTACCGTATGGTGCGTTACCCCGTTACTTTTATAAATAAATGAATTTGGGCTGAAGTGTAGCCTACAGTCTGACCTGTTTACAGCAGAGACGCATTGTAGGATTGGTGGATGAACCACTGTAAACAGAAAGAAGACGCACTGTGGGCGTGTCTCTGTTTATTCAGGTCTGTGCGGCAGTAACGGCGAGTCGAGGCGAGAGCAAGACGAGTTTCTCAAAGTGGAAATATGATCATTATTTCACTTTAGTTGAGCATAAAGATGAAAACGTTTTAGTCAAATGTAAACTGTGTCTTTCTGGTTCGAAGCTCGAATCTACTGCGATAAACAGCAACTCCAATCTGTTGAAGCTCCTCCAGAACCTCCATGCCTCGACGAAGCTAGAAGCTAGAAGCTAACCTGGTGTTCTGTTCTACACTGATGATAGTTTTCATACTTAAACTGTGAAAGGAACATTTTTAGTAGCTCAACACAACAGCTTTTATGATGCAGAAGCCACTTTAGTGTTTGATTGTGAATATATTATTTAGCTTGGTTTAGTCATTTCAGAAATCCTTGTGATATATTCAGTTTGTGCTGCTCTGACTTTAATAAAATAGTGTTAAAAAATGACTTTGTGTTTAAGTCAGTTTTGTGTTTGTAGACCATAATGCATAAAAGGGCATTAATGAGAACATTTAAAGAACGTTCTTAAAAAAACTAAAACTTAAAAAAAAACTAAAAACTTAAAACTTAAAAGTTTAACAGTAACGCATTGGCGTAAGTCATCAACAAAGTAACTGAGTTACTTTTTGAATGCAGTAACGAGTAACTGTAACTAGTTACTATTTTTTAGTATCTAGCACAACACTGTGTATGTGGCAGCAGATGCATGGACGAGCGGCATTTCGCTAATGGAGGGCGAAGCATACGCTGCTACCTTTGCCTTGCTGCTTAAACCTTTATCATTATCATAAGATCAGAAAGACAAACCATCGGAACTCTGGGACTATCTGTACCTGGAAACAGAACCTCACCTCTTGCGAAGCTCTGAATCAACAACAATCTGCCGCTTCTTTTGAGGTGGCGGGGTAGTAAAACCCTCTTTAACATGCTTCACCACTTTTTTCTGATGCTTGACGACTTCCACAGTTGTGTGCGTAGTTTCAGTCTGGGATGCAGTGAGAGTATTTGAAAGCTAGGAGAAATATTATCAGAGCAAATTATTTAGTCAGTTTTTCGAAGCTAGATGAGATGAACTGATATTTAATACTAGAGGAAAGAAAAGATGTTAATGTCAGTATAGTGAGATCAGATGAATATTTCATAAGCTGTAATAATAATAATAAAAACATAATATACATAAACATAACATAAATAAACATCACCTTGGTGCTGGTGAGGTGAAGAGACTGCACTAGTTTGTCCCACCGCTGAGCAAGCATTTCTAACTGTGCTTCAAGTTTTTCTGAGGCCTGCTTATTCCTGATGTTGGACAGTAGATCTTGAACAAGAGAGCACAGTTTGTCCATGGTCTGTCTTTTGAGCTCAATGTCTGCTTTCAGAATCTGTGTAATACATCATAATGCATAAACATATTCATATCACTGTTCACTTTCTTAGATTTGTGTCATTCCTACTAGAAGTTTGTTTTTAGTTTGTTTTTAGCATTGTATCAAACACATGCTCACACACCCACACACTCCAAAAGTACTGAAAAAGCAAAGCCAATTATTAGTTTTCACTGTACATCTACCATTTAAAAAGATGAATAGTTTAGAAGTTTAGTTATAGCTCCTGATATGTATATCCAGATGTGTTAAATAATTTAGAACAGGGTACTTTTAGTCTCATAAGTATTGGAACAGATAGTGTTAAAGAAAATATGCTTAAGGTTTAATTGCATATCCCTTGATTGCGATAGTTGCCTCCAGTCTGTGATTTAATGACATCACTGAACTGCTGCATTCTCCGTTTCCCTGTACAGTATGTCCTTTGTTTTTTTTGGATTCATTGCCTTGCTGCGTGACGAAGTTCCTCCCAATTAGATTAGAGGCATTTCCATGGAAACTGGCAGACAATCTGATTGAAAACTTCTGTGGAATTTATAATGCCGCTGTTCCAGAACAAGCCACGCAAGCCCCGAGCAATAATCCTACCAAGTTTATAGGTTTTGTTCGCATGGTGGATTGTGATACCTTCACCTCTACCCTGTGGAAGTTGCTTGTGATGTTTTTGGCTTTCTATTCATTTACGTTTGAAGCATTTGGTAGATGTCCTTATCTAGAGTTACTTACAATTACAACTGAGTTGTTTAGAGTTAAGGGCCTTGCTCAGGGGCCCAGCAGTGACAGCTTGGTTTGCTGGTGCTGAGATTTAAACTCTCTGATGAATAAGTCCAACCAGTGAGTCACCACTATTCATTATTCTCAGAATCTTTTGTCATCAGTTGTTGTTTTTTATTGGCAAACCTGTTAAAAGTGTACTTGTTAGTACAACAAGTTGTTTCATTCCAGTACAATTGTGGGTTTTAATGGATTTTTCATCCTTTCCACCAGCTTCTCTCTTATTGACAACTCACTGGTGGTTATGTTGGTTTATCAATTTTAACAAAAATTACAGTCTTCGAAGGTGAGACACAGAAAACAAACCGGAAGCAGATATTCAGGACTATTTCTTCTTTTAAACAATTATCCTGACATCATCAGTCACATGCTCCAATATTCTTAACCACATGACAAGATGTGAGTTCAAACTAAATGTGCCATGACCTAAGTTTTGTAATAACGAGCTATTTTTAGTCCTATATCTGATGCAACAAAGCAAAAAAAATTGTAAATCAGTAACGGTGGAAGAATTTGGCCAGTACAATACTTGGAGGCACTGTGAATTTGAACATTCAACCAAATCTCATACATGATTTACTAGTCTGTTTTAAAGCTGTATAAAGTCATGCTTAAAATACTAAAGTAACTTACAGCAAGTTTTCTGAGACTGGCTGCTACTTCGTTGGGATCAGTGGTACCACTGCTTTGGATGGAAAGAAATACCTGCTCCTTCTGTGTTAGCCAGGACTCAAACATATGCTAAAAAAAGACAGTTTGATAAGACAGATTGGAGGGAATGACATATGAGCTCCTTATGAGCATTCTTGGCTGACGAGTTACTTTAATACATAAACACATTATTTCTGTAAGCTTCGTTGACATCCTCTGCAAACACAGTTCTTATTAACATTGTGAATAAGATTAACAATAAAATAACATAAAATAATACCTGCTCCTCAATGAAATGCTGCCAACTTCTCAAGATCTTTTGAAGGAGGATCCACCGTTCCTCTGTCCATTTACAGATAGCTGCCCATCTCTCTCCAAGGTTCTGTGTAATGTATATAAGGGAACATTTTGGTTACTAAGAGTAAGAATAGGAAGACTCCTGAGCCCAGTTCAGGAGCAGTGTTTGCTGTGTTGTCATGGTGGAGGAATTGAATGCCCAAAGTTCTGGACTTGAAATTCTCCTCTGATAAATGTTACAATAAAGTATATTTTATTTCTGTGGACTTTCCCCAAACACAAAGTTGGATACACACAATGATATGGGATATATTTGTATTCGGTATGATTTTCATTCTCTGGAACTCAAGGTCAAATCTGAATTTGATTCCCCAGTGCACAAAGCAAGGTCTATATAGATGTGTTTAGAAAATGTTCCTGTGGAACTCAAGTGGTTTGTACAGTGTTCTGACCTCAAGCCGAATAAATGCTTTAGAATGATTAAGAACAAATTCAGGACACCTTATTATAAGACATAATGCTGTAAATAGAGTGAATGTCAAATTCTGCTTTGCAATATTCTATAACTACATTTTTTTGCCTAAACTAATGCAACCAAATTAACATGCACCATTACTTAAACTCCACTTCAATCAAAATACCTACAGTATAATCCTGATTTGTTGAACATGAACAAATAAGTGGATACTGCATAAAGAAGGTGTTCAGGTGTTCTTATCAAAGTGGATTGTAAGCGTATACGTTTAATGAGTGTTTGTTGAAATTTAGAAACCGATCTCAGGTGCTTCACCTCATTTAAAAAAGAACAATAGTACAAGTTGTCATAATTTTTTTTTTTTACGTTTTGATATGATCTTAATATCATTGGCTGATATAATAAAGTGGCTAAAAAATATAAGTGCCATTTACATAGATAAGTAATTAATATTTGCATTTTAAAAAATGAGGAAAATACATGTAATGTGTGTATGATTTATTCTGTATTAATAATTTCACTCTCATTTTATTCTGATGAAACATGTAAAAAAACAATCGAATCTATAATTCAGGGTTAAGGATGGCAGTGTTAAATATTCACCTGTAGTTTCTCCTCCAAAGCTGCAGTAGCACTCTCTCCACTGCTTTCATCCACTACTACAACCATGTGAGTCAGAGAGTTGACTCGCACCTGCTCCACCTCCAGGTCCTCTTGTAACAGCTTTACAGACGCAATACACCAAATAATGATAAGTTCTCAAAAATGCAATTTGAAAGACACATATTCAAAAGATTTAGGATTAAAAGTTTCTTAATATCTGATTATAACATGAGGTATGAGGGACTGTTAAACTTCTGTCCCAAAGCTAGAAATGCACCAGTGCATGGCATGCCTTGAACAAATGAAATGTTAGAATTTCCCTAGAACTAAATGGCCTAAACATCCAGTATGAGAATGTTCCTGTGCCCAGAGCAAAGCCTACGATAACATGGTTTGTCAAAGTTGGAGTGGAAAAATTGACTGGCCTGCACTGAGCCCTGACCTCAACGCCAGTAAACACCTTTGTGCTGAATAAAATACACCTCAGCTCTCGTTTCTACACATCAGTGCCTAACCTGTTTAATGCTTGTGTCTGAGTGTTTTATTCACACTTGCCTGGGTTTCTGTCTCGAATCCAAGACCCAGCATTTTTGTGTTATATGAACACAACAAATGAACTTGGACCCCTGTATAGTAACCCAAATAAAAACCTGATTTTTTTGTCCACCTTCCTTTGATCTCAATATATATTCTCGATATACATATAATACAAATTTATGTAGAAAATTCAGACTAAATTTTCCAAGCTAAACTTTTACAAATGTTGTAAAATGTTAATTTTTATAATGAACAAAATTCTTTTTTTTTTTTTTTTATTGAATTTAAGCCTAAATTCTAGACTTAAATGTCATAGAAGTGAATATATTACACAAAATCTGACATTTGAAGTGAGAAATTGACCAGTATTAAGTTAGTTTCAGCTAAACCATGTCAATCTGTATCTGTAGACTCCGTAGTTAGCTTTATGGCCAATTTATAGTACTAATTCTATGTCAGAGCTACAACTACCTGTCAGGGTCTGGACATTCTTTGGGGTTGTGTTTGTCTTTGCCACCAGATGCCGCCACTGGGCCCCATCCCCTACTTCCTAGCCCCAGCTGTATAATGTGTCCCACCTGCTCCTCGTTAATATTGTCTATTTTAGTTGCCCACTTTGCCTTGGTCTTTGTTGGTTCATTATATTTGTCTTCATCTTTGTTGCAGTACAGTTGGCATTGTATTTGACCTTATTTTTTGGTGTCTTCTTTCATGATCTTGTTCTTTGTATTTGTCTGTCTTGATTCTTGCATTTGAAACTGGATATGTGTGGGTTTGTTTTGTTCTGTTTTGTGAGTGTATTTCTATGTTTTATTTGTCTGCTGTTTTCTTGAGTTTTCCCAAGCCCTACTGTTCTCCTCAGTCCTCCCTCGTCTCCTGTTTTCCCATGTCTCCTCTCTTTTCTAGGCTCGTGGCTTTTCTGTTCTCCTGAGTTTACCCTAGCCTCTTGGCTTTTCCTGAGTTTACTCTAGTCTCCTGTCTTCCCAAGCCTCTAGGCTTTCCTGTTCTCCTGAGTCTTCCCTAGTCTCCTGTCTTCTCTAGGCTCCTGGCTTTTTGTTCTCCCGAGTTTTCCTGAGTCTCCTGGCTTTTCGGTTTTTCCTAGTCTCCTGTCTTCCCGAGTCTCCAGGCTTCAGTTCTCCAGAGTTTTCCCCCCAAGCCTCCGGTCTTCTCGAGTCCCTAGTACCTCCTGTATTCCTAAATTTCTTCATCCTGTTTTGTCATCTCTTATTTGTATTTGTCTTGTGTTTTATTTTGTATTATATTTTTAGTTCTTTTTTCAAGCTGTTTTTGGGCTTATGATTTTTCATTAAAGAATTATGCCATTGTGTATCTGGAGTGCGTCTCTGCCTTTGGGTTCCAACGTCTCCCCGTGGCAGACTGCTAGAGTGTCTGTCTGCCACTCGCTTAAGCGACCCGAGTTCGAGACGCGCTTTCAAACCTGACACTACCAGATAGGATTTTATATTTTTTTATATGCAAATGCACCAATTCATTAATGATTACTGTATGGAATTGTTGTAAAGATGTTTAGCTTTAGTAAAAAAAAAAAAGTTACCTTGTGCTCTTCAATTTGATGTTTTAAATGTTCAATTTTAGGACCTAAGGGCTGGGCTTCCATTTGTTTAATTCGAGCTTCAGTAACATCCAACCAGGTGGAGAGCTGTTTCAGCTGCTGATTCTGCAAGTCCATTAAAACTTCATGAAGCCTTGAAAACAAAAGTTAATGACAATTAGTACATGGTATTATCGCAGTTGAAAAAAAATTGCATGCCAAATAAATAGAAATGATACTCAAATGTACTTGTAAACTAAGTTTACTTTTTAATTATTACCTGCTTTGTCGTTCCATACTGGCCACTCGTAAATGTTCCCAGCGAGAGTTTAAAAGATTCATCTGTTCCTGAACTTCATTCTCCTCATCTTCAGTTAGCTGCCCCTCAGCCAAGAGGATGCTCCCTGCCTTTAGCACATTACCTACACTTCCCTGATGGGCAGTCAGCTCAATCATGTATCCCTAGAAGCCATATCAAACACAGAAATACACACATGCAATATTATTACATGTATTATACTGATTTAAAGGTGTGTACACACATAAATATAAGGCAGGCTGGAATAAATGGGCTGAAGAGGAAGGAAGACCCCCCTGACTTTTAAATAATTTAATTATAGTTGCTTTTTTTTTCTTTCCATAGGAAACTAACACAATATGAATGATTGTTGTGATTATTGAGGTTTTATGATTGCTGCTATTATTATTAGCACAACAGAATGGTATGAAGACTCTTCATTCACATGTACACCTGAGTATTCATATTATTGATTATTATGATGCTAAACAATCAGCCAATCGTGTGGCAGAGACTGTTGTGTGTAAAATTCCAGCAGCTTCTGTGTAACACACATCTGGCACCAACCCCTTTTCACAATCAGAGTCAAAGCGATCACACCTGAGTCTGACATGACCTAATTCTAAAGATGGGTGTAAACATGTTCTTGCTGTTGTTTGATTTTATGGACTGAGCTGCTGCCACCCGATTGGCTGATTAAATAACTGCATGAATGTCCAGGTGTTACAGGTTTTTTTTAATAAAGTGTATGGTCAGTGTACATTTAAATTTGGAATACAATATATCAAAACTGTAATATTTGACTCAGTGTACAATAAAGTGTGCGCACATTTAAAATGTATACATACGATTGTCATTATATTAAAATAATTTTAAACTTAAGTCAGAGAACTTTTACATCACAACTACTTTAAAAAAAATTATGAATCAATATACATTAATAATCTAATTAACTAATTTAGGATGCATATATTTTTTTTATTTTTTTTATTTAATGCATTATATTTCTTAATCTTTAAGTTACTTTGTGACCTTTTTGGCTTTCCACCGTCACACCTCCACCACAACGATCCATCAGAGAGCGAGGCCATAAAACACTGTATGTCTGATAGTGAAGCAGGATTTTTACATGATTGGTTGGATATCCCAAAGCTTATCAAGTGTCACTTCACAATTTTGGGAAAGAAATTAACTCGGACATAAATCGGATGAATCCAACACGCTGCTGTGATAAACACTCCCCTCCTCTGCTGTGTTGTAATTGTTTAGCTCATGGGAACGTGAGCAGGCATATCTTAAGGCACCCTAAAGCTATTGAGCATATTGAATGAACCACGAAATGCAATGGCAAATGGTGAAGTGAAAACAAAATGACACACTTTACAATTATTTAATTAATTTAGATAATTTACTTGTTAATTTACATTTTGTCAGGTATGTAGAAATTTGGCATGAAATAGTAATACGATATAAAAAGATTTGTTTTTTATTTTATTTGTAATTTTGCCACACTTTTGAAACTAGGTGTTGGCGATCCCGAAATGTTGCCAATTGTTTGTAACCAGTTTGATCTCATTTAAAACCCCTTGTTATTAGTTATAATGGAGCAGTGGAGTGGTGCACAATGTGTGTTCACACTAAAAGCCTTTTATAAGTATGGGGATAGTGTGAGTGCTGCGGAGGGTGTTGTGATTGTGTTTATTTTGAACATAAATACGCCGCACCTGTCAATAAGCCGCAGGTTCCTACATCGAAACTAATGAACTTTACACAGGCTTTAATGAAAGACAGTGTCTGTTACACGGCTTGTATTTAAACAGTAGCCTACCAAGAAAGTCATTGTTCACTGTCCTCCTCCTTCCTTTCACAACAATTTGTTTTATCTTTTGGCATCGTCGTGCGTTTAAAAATCACCATCTGTGAATCTTTTCTCCCGATGCCGTGCAGCTCAGAACACAGGTGAAGTGTGTTTTCATGCTCGGTTGTTTTCAGCGTGATGAATGATTTGTATTTCCTGTAGACAGTCCGAGTAAACGGCAGGTCAAACATCAGAGGAACATCATCCATATTTATGATGTGGTGCTACTCGATTCAGTGGGAGCGCATCTGATTTAATATAAAGAGTATCATTGGTTCACCTGAACCCGTTCGGCAATTTCATTGGTCTAATGTTATGGGGCTCAGTTTTTTGGCTTTAAGTTTGTGAAACGGGGAAAACCCCCCGGAAAAATCCATAAATTAGCCTCTTCGTTTTTTAAGAGTTCAAAGCATGGGGAAAAAGTCCGGAAAATACGGTAAGTCCCCAGGTGGTGTTCAAACGGCCTGGAAACCAGAGAATATTGAGGCTGTTCGATCTGCCATCGAGAGGAGCCCTCGACCCTACAATCAACAACACACAATGGTACCAACGTTCTCTTTGCGCAACAATCGCTATTCTTGTAAAAGGTTTCACAGCGAATGCTTCTTGTGCACCAGTCCACTGCTCCATTATAAATAATGGCAAGGGTTTCTAAACGAGATTGCACCGGTTCAATTGTTGATGACCCAGGGTCGCCATCTTCTACTTAAAATATTTTCTATTTCCCTGCACCACCCTGTATATACATATATATGAATAGATAGATAGTGGTGAGAGTAGGGAGCAGGTGGAGAAGAGCAAGGGGAGGTGAAGGTACACGCTGGAGAGAAGGGGAATGAATGTCAGTAGGAGTAAGACAGAGTACATGTGTGTGAATGAGAGGGAGGGCAGTGGAGGGGTGCGGTTGCAGGGAGAAGAGGTGGAGAAGGTGGAGGAGTTCAGGTACCTGGGGTCAACAGTGCAAAGTAATGGAGAGTTTGTTAGAGAAGTGAAAAAAAAATGCAGGCAGGGTGGAGTGGGTGGAAAAGAGTGATAGCAGGAGTGATGTGTGATAGAAGAGTATCTGTGAGAGTGAAAGGGAAAGTTTATAGGACTGTGGTGAGACCTGAGATGTTGTATGGATTGGAGACAGTGGCATTGAGTAAAAGACAGGAGGTGGAGCTGGAGGTAGCAGAGCTGAAGATGTTGAGGTTTTTTTGGGAGTGACGACAATGGACCGGATTAGAAATGAGTTTATTAGAGGGACAGCACATGTAGGACATTTTGGAGACAAAGTGAGAGAGGACCATTTGAGATGGTTTGGACATGTGCAATGGAGGGACACGGGGTATATCTGTAGAATAATGCTGGGGATGGAGCCACCAGGAAGGAGGAAAAGAGGAAGAGCAAGGAGGAGGTTATTGGATGTGGTGAGAGAAGACATGCAGGTAGTTGGTTTAAGAGAGGCAGATGTAGAGGACAGAGTGGTATGGAGACGGATAGTTTGCTGTGGGGACCACTAATGGGAGCAGCATAAAGAATAAGAAGAAAATAGAGAGATACAAATATACCAATTACCTCATGAGTGTGAAACTGCTCCTTGACTTCTTCTACAAAAGAGGAGATGGGGGGCTGAGCTTGCAGGTTATCCTCAGCTGACAAAAGCCATGTCAAAACCTCTTCCAGGGAATTCTGGTAACTCTCTAGCCGGTTTGAGCCCTGTTGGAAAGCAGCAGGGGAAGGCCACCGATCCTCTGGACTTTCTGAAGACTGCATATGGATTAGAGACATGAAAGGGTGAGATTTTTAACCAATAAACTAAATTGTAGTTATTTGGTTCCACCTGAATCACAGATTTTGTAATCAGTGTTTCAGGTGCTGTTACACTGAAAATATATTTATTGACTTTTGACTTTATGCTTTTTCCTTAATTTTGTGTTTTTAGAAATGTGCTTGTCAATTTATAGACGTGAGAATGAAGAATATAAATGTCTCCAAAACCTTGACAAAGTTTGGTTTTGTTAATACCAACTCTTATCACAAAACCTTACTTAGAGATGGATAACTGGGACACTTTAGAATACAAGATACATCAAATTCAACCCTTGTTTTTGTACAAAAACACACACCATGTTCTATCGACACTAACCAGTGTGACGGGGGTCTTTCCTGTCTGTTCAGGTGATCGAACATATGCAGCCTGAGTGAAGGCATAACTTTTGTAGCGCAACTTGTTTGAAGGAGACGGACTGCGCACTTGACTATGAGCCACACTGACTGTGATCTAAAAGAGGAAAAACATAGCAGTAACTAAATATTACAAAGCGATAATCAAAACTGAACCTTCGAATGAAAAAAAAAAAGAAGATACCAAAAGATACCAAACAGGAACAGGCTCAAATCAAGATTGAGAGGAAAAATACCAAAAAAATAGTCATGGCTGAAACAGAGAAATGATTCAAAAGTTACCTGGCATAGTCTATAAAAAAAAGATATTTTTCTTTTTTGGGGGTGTTGGGCTATTTGTACCCTCTTTGGTACATGAGTGCAATACATACAGCATACTATTTCATAAGTAATTGATGGATTAGTAGAGTTTTTCGGGACGTCACAAGTGCTTTATGCAAACTAATATGGAGGTGGGAGCTCAGTTGGACTTCAAGATGTTGGATTTCTGATCAAATGATCATGAGTTCAAATTCCAGCAGCACCAGGCTGCCACTCTTGAGCCCTTGAGCATGGCCTTTCAACCCTCAACTGCTTATATGTATAAATAAGATCAATGTAAGTCATGCTGGATAAGAGTGTCTGCCAAATTAAATACATTTAAATGTAAATGCATTTGCCGGGGAATTAGTAAGAATTAAAAAAATAATATTTCTGAGAATTAAACTTTTAAACTTATATGGACGACAGTGTCTACAAAATAATTCAGGACTCATTCTGCATTTCGTGAAATAAATTCAACTCTTATTTGATACTTAATACATTTGATACTTAATACTTCCTGGAACAGTCATGACAAATTCAAGACTCCTGGACCACTTCTGCAGATTCATGACATCTGGCCCACAAGGTGATATATTATTTCTGATATAACTGGCAAAGTTTGATTCTGGGTGGGTTGCACAGTTTGTATTATTCATCCCTGAAACTATGCCCAATCTCTGCCTACAGGCTGCTTAAATGCTCTGCATGTTTGGAAGTACATATCTGTGTAGGCAACTTTTCTCAAAAATGCAACTTTGTGATATATGAAGATGATCAACAGCACACACAGCAGTCGTCTCACTGATGAACACCTTTACTTTGCAGTATATTGAAAGTTGCCACAGCGTAGAATCTTACCCCAAACATGAATGAACTTACTGCCAAGAAATGATGCCAAGCAACTTGCTCAGGCAAATGTGAATGTACAGTGAATGTATTAAATGTCGACAGTGTTTGGCCCTCTACTTACACTGCCCTGAAATGTTTATGTCCCTCCTAATCTACCCAGCAGCCTGCTACAAATATAGGAAGTTGGCGAAAGCATATTTTAGAGTATTAGACATAAGACTGCCATGTGATTGACAGTAACAATCCTGTTCCATATTCAACATTTGAAAAAGAAAAGGGGCTTGGTTATCTAGTATACATACGATAATAGTAAGCACATAGTAAGCACACAAATTTGCTGTAGATTTAAGCTGAGCATGGCATATTATTATTCAATTATATTATTCAAGTATCACACCCAAAATGTAATTTAAAGAAAGCAGAAAGGAGAGAGGAATTTTATATTATTCATATTCAATTTATATATATTGTTGCGATAAGTTCGAAACTTTATTTATCTTCAGAATAGATGTTTAAGAACCTACCTGCTGGGAAAATCGCTGCTGTGTTTGAAAATGGAAATGTTTTTCTTTAGAGATTACAGTGTGGGGAAGAGTCTCAACCTCCTCTATGGCCTCCATACTGACACCATGGGGTAGAACTTGAAACAGGGAGGTGATGTACATAATAATAGACTTCTTGTCTGGAGCAGTAGCCACATCTAGAGAGGGAAAACCAATTCATATTAATCACTCTAGATAAATGATCTAATATGTGTCCTAGACAGGGTCATGTCGATGAGGGTTTAAAGCAAGGATACAAACTACACAAAAACTCGTATATGCACATTACCCAGTATTACTTTGGCTACTCACTCCAAACCAAAATGCAATTGCAAACACTTTGGGTTAAACGATAGTCTATGGATATGGTCTTGGATATGGAATTCTTTAGCATTTCATGTCCAGCTTCCAGAAATTTCTCTTACAAGGAGAAAATCCTGACATGCTGAAATATGCTGAAATAAGTAAAACAGCTAAGTAGATCATATATTAAAAAAAATAATATTAAATGTAAAACACACTCTCTCTCACACACACACACACACACACACACACACACACACACACACACACACACACACACACACCTGTATTTAATTACATTTTTCTATTAATTAAATTTAATCAATTTCATTTGTGCCAATTTAATTTATTACTCAATTTAATCAATATAATAAAAATGTATTGCACAAAATAGATTTATTCTATTTTATATATTTAATTTTTATTTATTATCAAATATAATTTTATATATTATTTAACCAGACATTTTATTTAAATATGTTTTTAAAATGTAAACTGTATATGTTCACAAATGTTAATAAAAATCTGTGTTGAGAAAAACAACAACCAATTTTATGTTTCGCATTTTTTTACCCAACTATACTGAAATTGTACTGTGACTTAAAAACAAATGTACGAACCGAACCGTGAATTTTGTGTACTGTTACACCCCTAATAAGAATGGTGATAGCCATAACCTAAACTTACATACAACAAAAATAACACATTATAATCCATATCCTTCTCTTCCTGTCAGCCTTCTTATCTCTCTCTCTCTCTCTCTCTCTCTCTCTCATGCTCTCTCTCCGTCAAGTTAAACATGCCCCTGAGGTTCCAGTGACCACTGTTCTTGCCCCTCTCCCCTTCAGTTCTTGCCTCTGGATAATGTTCTCTTTAATTGAAGGCCACTCTGTGCAGCTTGGGACGGTTTATCATCAACACCATGGTGGTTTCATGAAATTCCGGAGTAAGAATGACTAACTGACTCAGGACCACAGTTTGCTTCTGATCACCATCACTGCACCCTGCAACATCGTTTATCTGTAATAAATGGACATTTGGTGCAACCCAGATGAGGATGGGTTCCCTCTTGATTCTGGTTCCTCTCAAGGTTTCTTCTATATGACACCTCGGGGAGTTTTTCCTTTACCACAGTCGCCACCGGCTCACTCATCAGGGACAAACTTACTTATAAAGAACATATTCACTTTTAATCACCACATTATCTGTGTAAAGCTGCTTTGAGACATTATCATTGTTAAATGCGCTACACAAATAAAAATGAATTGAACTGAATGAATATGAATTATTTTACGAGTTCAATTCATTTTTGTTTGTGGAAAATGTTTCAAATCAGCCTAAAAGAGAAAACTACTTGACTGTTTATTCAAGCCAAGAAAAGAAACTCCACACAGACAGCGAATGAAGCTCATGTGTTGTGTTGCACCCCAATGTTACAACGTTTACATACTTTATGCACATGGAAAACTGGACTCTGATTCCATTCTATCAGTGTATTACACAGACTATTAGCATACTCAGGGCCACACAATATCACTGTTTTCCTCTTGAGTACTTTGGGTAGAAACATAAAATGTATTACAGCACCATGCAGAAATCATTTTTGACTATTTGCATGACGGGCACCAATAATTATGTTGTCACCTATATCAAGCACATCCAAAGTATATATAAATATATGTATTGGAGAATAGATACCCTCAGGGTCAAGCAGTCGATCAATGCCCAAATGCTTTTCGGAAACGGAGAACGCGTGATCCAGCCTGTCGCAAGCTTTATCCATCTGTTCCACCACATCCCAATCAAACAGCTCCGGCCTTGCAAAAAGAAAAACAAAATCTAATATATTTCTTACCAGTTAATTTTAAAAAATGAACCTAAGATAGGTAAGGAATGATCTGCAGCCTAATGTGCATTACAAGCGTTTAATGCACAACACAGTGGTGAAGAACATCGGGTGGTTATTCGTCTCCGTGTCGTACGTTATAATCACAAAGTGGAAGGTAGCTAAATCTGCAAAGTGCATTAAAATTGTGTAACGCACACCCAGCCATGAATTATCCTGCTTATACCATGGTCTGTTAGTAGTGGCAAGTTAAAGATGATTTTTTTTGTCTGCAGTGCAAAACTGACTGAATAGATTACAATTTTGGTTTATTTTATTATTTTATATACAGGTCTAGAATTCTGCGCAATCTAAATTATATACAGACATAAACAGTTATTATTGTAATAGGGAGAGAAAGCTTTTGGTTTTTCATTATACAGTGAGGAAAATAAGTATTTGAACACCCTGCTATTTTGCAAGTTCTGCCACTTGGAAATCATGGAGGGGTCTGAAATTGTGCATGTCCACTGTGAGAGACATAATCTAATGTCCACTGTGAGAGACATAATCTAAAAAAAAAAAAAAATCCAGAAATCACAATGAATGATTTTTTAACTATTTATTTGAATGATACAGCTGCAAATAAGTATTTGAACACCTGAGAAAGTCAATGTTAATATTTGGTACAGTAGCCTTTGCAATTACAGAGGTCAAACGTTTCCTGTAGTTTTTCACCAGGTTTGGACACACTGCAGGAGGGATTTTGGCCCACTCCTCCACACGATCTTCTTTAGATCAGTCAGATTTCTGGCCTGTCACTGAGAAACACGGAGTTTGCCCCCCCTTCAAAGATTCTCTATTGGGTTTAGGTCTGGAGACTGGCTAGGCCATGTCGGAACCTTGATATGCTTCTTACAGAGCCACTCCTTGGTTATCCTGGCTGTGTGCTTCGGGTCATTGTCATGTTGAAAGACCCAGCCTTGACCCATCTTCAATGCTCTAACTGAGGGAAGGAGGTTGTTTCACAAAATCTCGCAATACATGGCCCCGGTCATCCTCTCCTTAATACAGTGCAGTCGCCCTGTCCCATGTGCAGAAAAACACCCCAAAGCATGATGCTACCACCCCCATGCTTCACAGTAGGGATGGTGTTCTTGGGATGGTACTCATCATTCTTCTTCCTCCAAACACATTTAGTGGAATTATGACCCAAAAGTTCTATTTTGGTCTCATCTGACCACATGACTTTCTCCCATGACTCCTTTGGATCATCCGAAAGGTCATTGGCAAACTTAAGACGTGCCTGGACATATGCTGGTTTAAGCAGGGGAACCTTCCGTGCCATGCATGATTTCAAACCATGACGTCTTAGTGTATTACCAACAGTAACCTTACAGTAACCCAGTGGTGACCAGCTTCTCCCGTGTAGTTCTGGGCTGATTTCTCACCTTCCTTAGGATCATTGAGACCCCACGAGGTGAGATCTTGCATGAAGCCCCAGTCTGAGGGAGATTGACATTTATGTTTAGCTTCTTCTATTTTCTAATGATTGCTCTAACAGTGGACCTTTTTTCACCAAGCTGCTTGGCAATTTCCCCGTAGCCCTTCCCAGCCTTGTGGAGGTGTACAATTTTGTCTCTAGTGTCTTTGGACAGCTCTTTGGTCTTGGCCGTGTTAGTAGTTGGATTCTTACTGATTGTATGGGGTGGACAGGTGTCTTTATGCAGCTAACAACCTCAAACAGGTGCATCTAATTTAGGATAATAAATGTAGTGGAGGTGGACATTTTAGGATAATAAATGTAGTGGAGGGGGAAATTTTTAAAGGCAGACTAACAGGTCTTTGAGGGTCAGAATTCTAGCTGATAGACAGGTGTTCAAATACTTATTTGCAGCTGTATCATACAAATAAATAGTTTAAAAATCATAAATTGTAATTTCTGGATTTTCTTTTTTAGATTATGTCTCTCACAGTAAACCTTTTCTTCTGTAGTTTAGTAACTCATCTTGTGCCTCACATCAAAATTTAATTGGTGATTAAATCTCTGAGTTTCAGTGGTGGATGTCACAAAGCATGTACTTGAGTTAAAGTAGAGATACAGTAGGTTAAATATGACTCCAGTAAAAGTAAAAATGCTCCCTTTAAACTTTCATTTAAGTGAAAAAAGTTTTTGCCTTTAAATGTATTTAAGTATTCAAAGTACTATGATATATTATGACTATAATGTTCCTATTATTATTTTTGTACAAGACTGTTTAAACTGCTTAATCAACTCAGTTTATGTGGAATAGACTGTAATGTTACTCTCAGCACACTGATCTATTAATAGAATGATATAAATGAGTCAAACACTGATTGATTCTTATTAAAATTATCATGAGCCCAAAACCTTCTTTTCAACTACTTCGAAAAATAATGCAAATGAGGTCATGGGTGTTGTTTCAAGTAAGAGTCTGAAGTTTCTTCCATCATGAATTCCTATCAAAATGCTCTGCTTGCTGTTGAACTGATGCTGAACTGTTTGTTGGTGATAAGGAGATACCAGAAAGCACCAATCAAAACAAGTTTAAAACAGAGCGCGTGCTCGACCCTGATTGGTGGCTTGATGTGTTTTTGACCAGTTAAGTTTTTAGCCTCATAAATAATAATGAATGATTAATTTCACAAAATGTAAATGAGTAAAAATTAAGATGAAGTTAAAGTAAATGTTTGCTCAAATGGAAATACATGAAAAGCTACAGTACAGTAATGAATTACATTTACTTTGTTACTGTCCATCACTGCTGTGTTTTAAAAAACATCTTCCAGCCAAATAAACTACGTATTTAGACAAATCATTGTATAAAGAAGAAGAATAATGGGTATAGAAAAAAAAATGTTAAATGCTACCACTTCATTTAACACTTTAATGTCTGTATGCACTAACCTGTGGCTGTGGATGAGAGCATTAAAGGCCAGACCATCTTCCCAGCTGCTGGAGAAGTTTACAATATTGACCTGTGGGTAGCTCTTGGTGGACTGTCTAACCCAGCTCAACAGAATCTTCTCACTGCTGGTTTGCTTTAAGTTTGCCATCACATCTTTCATCACATCCTTCACCTAGAATAGAAAAAAAGATTATGAAATGTTGTTGACCATGTTGCCTTCTTCCTTTCTCTCAAGTGTGTATTGTTTTGTACGTAGGAGAGAACCCACATTTTTACAAACAGTAATACACCATTAACACCATGAAGAGTTGTACTACAGAATGGTGCGAAAAATTGTTAAGTGTAGAGGAACGCAGTCAGATTAGTGTAAGACAAGAGGTCGTCTATTTAAATTGACCATTCTTCACAACTGTGAGCAGAACAATATAACCCGTGACTGACTCATGCCTTCTTACCTGCCAGTGAAGAATTATGCTCCAGATGAGTCCCAAAGTCAGTTTATGGTTGCCATCAACAATATCAGCTCCCCCAATATTCACCAGATCAACCTAAAGTACATCAACAGAAACATTAAAATGTGAAAAAAAAATTATGAATAAGTATTTTACAGGGCTGGATTATAAATAGAATTAATCTTTTTATTTATTTATGTTTCATGTTTTTATTTAGGAGCTTTATTTAAAAGCTAAATTAATTTAATGTCGCAAACATCTTCCTGAATTATCTTCAATAACAAACGATTTAATTCTATAGCTCAGTTAATCACTCTATACAAATGTGGTGTACAGAAAAGCATCCCAGACTGCACAAGCCTTAGGTGATTGGGCTTCATCAGCAGAAGATCACATCAAGTTCCACTTCTATCAGCAAAGAACAGAAAGCTGAAGCTGCCGTGGGCACAGGCTCATTAAACTGGATCAAAACTTAGCCTGGTTTGATGAATCTTGAAAGTAGGGTCTGAGATTGGTACCAACAAGATGAATCCAAAGACCCAGGAATGTGGATGTGGTGTTTTGGTGTGGCAGGTGTTTCCTTGGCAAACTTTGGGCATGTAAATACCAATCAACCTTCGAGGGGATGCCACAGTCCTTCAGTATAATTGCTATTCAAGTACATGACTGCAGGTCATGAGTTCACATCCCAGCAACACCCAGCTGCCACTGCTGGGCTCATAAGCAAAGCCCTTAATCCCCAACTGCTTAGTTGTTTAAATGAGGTAATAACAGGTCACCAAATGTCGTAGTAAATGCCGTAAAAGTAAATGTATTGCCAAGCCTTTCACTTTGATGATGCACCATGTCGCAAAGCAAAAAACTGAAAAATTGCAGCAAGAATTGTGACACATCTGGTGAACATGGACCAAAATCGCCCTCTTTCTATATTAATATGGTAAAGTGTTTGGTTAGTATAGATAGAACTATAAATTGCGACTCTTTCGCTTAAAACTTACATTGTTCTTCTGAAGGATCTGTAGCACTCTGTTGACATTATTGAGTGAGTGAACACGTGTGAAACCACGCTCTTTCACCTGCAGGTAGACACAGATATACACAGGCTATACACATTATGTACATTTATGATGTTCAGCAAAACTCTGTATAAATTGCATTGGGCTTCAGATAAGAACTCTCAGTCAGATTAACACTGAAGTTGCATTTCTATTGAATATTTAGTGGTGTAGAATGTACACAAACCCATGTCCTTTAGTTAAAATATAGATTCTTTCATTCGGTTTCTCCCATTAGGGGTCACCACAGCGGATCATCTGTATTTATGATCCGCATATTTGATTAGGCATGTGTTTTACGCCTGGATGCCCTTCCTAACGCAAGGGCATCCAGGCTTGTGACCGGCACTAAGAGTGCACTGGCTTGTGCAACCCTAATGGCTGGGGTTGGTTCCCTGACCCGGGACCTGGGCCGCAGCGGTGATTGCGCCGAATCCTAACCACTAGACCACCAGGGGACCTAGTTAAAGTATAGATCCAGTAGGTAAAATATGACTCCAGTAAAGTAAGAGCGTCGCTTTAAACTTTCACTTGAGTATGCAAGTATTTGCTCCAAATGTACTTAAGTATTCAAAGTACTATGATTTATCATGGCTAGAAACCTTAGATTTTAAGGAGAATTATTGTAAGAGGGTACACAGCCGAGGCAGGCAGAGAAAGCACTTGAAAATAAAGGGCTCTTTCTTCTTTTCAACTACTTCATCATGCAAATAAGGCCACTGTAGCAAGTTCAAATCAGGAGTTCCTTCCATCATTTATTTCCTTTAAAATGTTGTTCTTGCTGTTGAACTGACGTTAAACTGTATGTTGGTGATAAGTAGACACCACCAAGTGCCAATCAAAACAAGTTTAAAACAGAGCATGAGCTCGACCCTGATTGGTGGTTTGCAGGGTGATTGACCAGTTTTTTCTGCTCATAAATGAAAAGGAACGACTGATTTATTAAATGAAGTTAAGTAAAAAGTGATATTTGACTAGAGCATACTCTAGCATACTAGAGTAGATACTACTAGAGCATCTGTTTAAACAATTGTATGCAAATACATAAGGAAGAAAAAAGTAGCCTATAACACAATTTGATTCAAAGTTCGATTTAGAGACTAAAAAGAGCTTAATGGAAAGGGTTTCTTTGGCTGAGTAGCTGCATGCAAGCCTCACATGACCAAGTATAACTCCAAACGTCAGACGGAGTGGTGCAAATCATGTTGTCACTGGACTCTGGAGCAGTGAAAACGTGTGGAGTGATGAATCATGTTTCTCTGTTTGAGAATCTGATGGGTGGGTCTGGGTTTTTTCAGTGCCAGGAGAACGTTGCCTGCCTGACTGCAATTTGCAAACACTAAAATTTGGTGAAGGGTGGACAGATGGAGGACGAGTAGGAAGGAAGTATTTTGGTGGCTTGACTAGACCCCATTTTTCCAGTAAAGGGAACTCTGAATGTGTCAGCATACTGAGATATTTTCAGACAATTCTATGCTTCCAAGTTTGTGGGAACAGTTTGTGGAATTTAGCTAAACATGACTGTGATCTAGGGCACAAAGCAACGTCCATAAAGACATGGCTGGATAAGGTTTGTGTAGAAGAACTTGACTGGCCCATCAGAACCCTGATCTTAACCCCATTAAACAATTTTTTTCACTCATTTGTTTTTGATTGCCAACCAGGCCTTCAATTCTAATATCAGTGTCTAAGCTCACAAATGTTCTACTGGATAAATGTATTTTTAATTAAATTCATTAGAATTTGGTCAAATGTGGTCAGGTTTCCCAATAGTGTCTATACGAAATAAAAATAGACAGGATATCTATATTATAGACAGAAAAAGTAGAGTAACATGAAATGTGTCCAGTCGTATTAAACTGGGCACATTTCTCATATCTAAACATCTGGGCACATTTATTTTGATTATATTGTATTTATAGGTCTGTCAATGCTCTATTTTGGTATCACTTGAAAGTACAAGCATTAGAAGAACATTCATTTTTTTCTCCCAATAAAATAGAACATGGGGCAGTAGACATATTAATCAGGATGCATTCACACGGGTTCCAGTAATAATAGACACCCTGAAGAAACCTTGTTTCCCTGCTCCCAACTTGCTTCTTCCCAACTTCTTTGTGTTTCAGGTAACCCACAAGAAAAACAGCGAAGAGCACTGCAATGAAAGCTAACCATTTAATGATCCGAAGGCTTTGCGTGCACCGCACCTAATCCTGGTGTCCATTACATTAAAGCATGTTGCACAGAAACCTATTCCTACCCCGTTCTCAACAGAATCTACATCATCTCAATTTGAACGCATGGATATTCCTCTATCAAACATTCATGCAAAGAAGCCTCAGAGCTAAAGACGTCACTAAGAAACCAAATTTACTGCATAATTCACAAAATGTTTTAAACTATACTCACCAATTCTTTCCCAGTCAAGCCTTCCAAAAGCTCCAGAAGACGGCGGCCATCACACAGATCTGTGAAGAGGTCATCAATAGGGGGTCTTCCTGCCTAAAGGACAAATACAATACATTCACAGTACATTACATACAGAAAAGAGTCTCCCAATACAAAATGTTTGAGATCCAATCTACACATCATTTTACCCAAAAAAAACGAATAAACAGGTGAACACCGGAAAAAAGACCAGGTGATTTTTTTTGTTATCTTACATTGAGCCTTTGCCCACGATGACCTCTGAGTCCTGTTGGTCCTGTGGTCTGCTGCTGTAGCTCATACATATCATGGTTCTTTGCTTTGTACATACTGGGGTGCTGTTTTATTATCATGTTGTTGTTTTTTGAGTAGTCCTTATTCATCTTACCACTTTTATCAACAAGGTGTTTCTACCTGGAAAACTAATGCTTACAATGGGCCTGTGAGAATTTTCAGTTATCCAGGCATGGGTGAGTCATATCAACTTCTATCTGGTTAGATCAAAACGTGTCACTACTCATCCAAGCAGCTTTTTCAGTCTGAGGGAAGTTGGCAGGATTCCACAAATTTGCATACTACAGAGTCAAGGATCTCCTCCTCCCTAAATAGTCTCTGGGAGACCTCCGTTCCCACCTCACCTTTCAATTGTCCCTTAATGAGGCTATCCATGGAGGAGGAGACTTTACTGGATAAGTAGTGAAATGTTTTGTTCTAACCATACATAAGTTTGCCTGACCTGTTTCAACTTCTAAATAGTATATACAATGCATTTTTTCCCACACAGTAATACTACCATTCGAAGGAGATTTTTGTCTTGGGCTTCTGATTTTTATGGTATGTGTGGGCAGGGGGGGTTTGGTCAGCAAACTATGTAATTATTAGAGCATCAATTTAAAAAAGCAACTTGATTTATATATCAAGTTGCTCCTATATATTATCCACGGCAGCTCACTGCTAAAAGTGAGGTTTCGATCAGCTCAGGTGCAGAGGGATTGATACCTGCGGATTGGAGCAATTGGTGCTCTCGGCTGCTCTTCAGCCTCTGATCTATTCTGGGCCATCAGCCTCTTGAGGATAGCTGCCCCAGATTGTTTAGAGCCTGCCAACATGTGAGCTGAGAAAGACTATATCAGAAACAGTTTCAGATACTGCTGAAGACAGAGTTGTCCATTGTGGGGGGTTAGCTGGGAAATATCTCCCAGAAGTGACTACAGATATTTAGTTCACTTGAGAGATACTTTAAGACAAGAGTATAGGGAGGACCTACACATGGCAGTGAGGTTACTTTGCACATAGTTTTGACTGTATCTGAAAACACATTGACATATAAAATCATAATGATTAAAATATCTCCATAAAAGAATAGATATTTGTTTTATTTGTTTTTGCCGTACCTACTGTTGCCCAACAAGACCCAGATAACAAACTCATACATGCAACCAGGATTGACAGTGGAAGAAGAGATCCACAGTGTCCAAAGTTGCAGAGCCATAACCACCAAAGACAGGGCAGGGACACTCTCTCCAACCCCTTTAAACCCTTCCCAATTATCAGATAAAGCCGAATTGCCCCCCTCCGCTGAATATTTCATACTTTTGATACTATTTTATATACAGTATGCCACTGTGTACACTCAGAGGACACCTAAAGTTGTATATTCAGGGTAGTCTACCAGTGGTCTAGAAGTACTTATCAATCTCAAAGTGTTTGATAAAGGCTAATTAAATGAAAGAAGGCAGGGCTTAACTGTTCACAGAAGCCATGCACGACACTTTGCTTTTGTAAGCTAATTGTCTTTATTGTAGCCTTTTAGCCAATTTACTTGGGCAAAACATCTAAAAACGCAACATAATCATTATTATTAAATATATATTAAATAAGTATAGTATAGTAACTATTTTTCTGTAATTGTTGTTGACAAAAAAACTCATAATTGTGTGCCATTGTTAAATTTTGCTCAAAAACTGAAGGGATATATCTGATTTCATTTTCTTACCATTATGTTATTCTTAATAATCCTACATACAATTACTTTTCATAACAGACAAAAAGATTTTTTCTGCAATCTATTACACTTATTGCATAAAATAGAGGAGAGATCATAAGCTTAAAATGTGCACAAGAAAGGGATCTTTAAATGAGAGCTTTGTATGTAATTGTAATGTGTTTATATAGGTTATTATAGTTATTTGCAGAGAAGCTACAGGCAGAAGAAGACAGGTTTGGAACATATTCTACACTTTATTTGTGCAAAATAAGATGGAGAACCTTCCAGGGGTAAAAAGGAAGTGAACCCAAAATATAATTTGCCTAATAACTCTCTTCACCTTCTCTATCTCTCTCTCTCTCTCTCTCTCTCTCTCTCTCTCTCACTATATATATATATATATAGCATATATGCAGTCAGCATTCCACTTCATCCCGAAACTGTTTGGAAGTTGAAGTGGTGATGATAAATGTCATCAGTGCTTATGCTCCACAAGTGGGCTGTGAGATGGAGGAGAAGGAACGATTCTGGAGTGAGTTAGATTAAGTGGTGGAAGAAAGAATGATTGGTGATTGGGGCAGACTGTAATGGGCATGTTAGGGACAGGGGTGATGAGGAGGTGATGGGTAGGCATGGTTTTAAGGAGAGCGATGTGGAAGGGTGGATGGTGGTAGATTTTGCTAAATGGATTAAAATGGCAGTGGTGAATATGTATTTTAAGAAGAAGATGAAGAAGCATAAGGTGACGTATAAGAGTGGAGGAAGGTGCACACAGGTGGACTATGTTCTATGTAGGAGATGCAACCTGAAGGAGATTGGAGACTGTAAGGTGTTGGCAGGGGACAGTGTAGCTAGACAGCATCGCATACTGGTCTGTAGGATAGTTTTGGAAGAAGGAGAGGATAGTGGAAACTAAAGGAGGAAGACTGCAGAGTGAGATTCAGTGAAGAGGTTAGACAGGGGCTCGGCGTTGGTGAAGAGGTGCTGCATGATTGGGCAACTACTGCAGAAGTGATAAGGGAGACTACTGCAGAAGTGATAAGGGAGACATAAGGGAGAAAGCTACTTGGTGTTACATCTGGAAATAGAAAGAAAGACAAAGAGACGTGGTGGAATGAGGAATTTCAGGAAAGCATAAGGAGAAACAGGTTGACGAAACAAAATTGGGATTAAAAGAGAAAAGAGAACACATACGTACAAGGAGATATAGCAGAAGGTGAAGGGAAGGAAGGAAAAACAGAGCTGTATGAGAATTTGGACACTAAAGAATGACGAAAGGAATTGTACCGATTAACAAGGCTGAGGGGCCGAGCTGGGAAGAATGTGCTGCAGGAAAGTATGCAGATGGAATGTGTTGAGAAGTGAGGAGAGTGTTTTAAGAAGGTGGAGGAAATATTTTGAGCAGCTGATGAATGAACACAGTGAGAGAGAAAGAAGTTTGAAGGAAAAGGAGTTTGCTGGTACCGATTTTTAAGAATAAGGGAAATGTGCAGACCTGCAGTAACTACAGGGGAATTAAGTTGATCAGACACACCATGAAGTTATGGGAAAGAGTAGTGGAAGCCAGGCTGAGAGAAGAGGTGACCATCTGTGAGCAACAGTATGGTTTCATGCCGAGAATGAGCACTAGCATGCAGGACATGTATGAGGACAGTGTGACAGCAATGAAGTGTGCAGTAGGAACAAAGACTGGTCAAAGGTGAAGGTTGGTTTGCGTCAAGGATCGACTCAGAGCCCTTTCCAGTTTGCTGTAGTAAACAACAGGTTGACGGATGAGTTTAGACGGATGATGTTTGTGGATGTATTTTTATTTGTGGTGAGAGTAGGGGAGCAGGTGGAGAAGAGCCTGAAGAGGTGGAGGTACATGTTGGAAAAAAGGGGAATGAAAGTCAGTAGGAGTAAGACAGAGTACATGTGTGTGAATGAGAGGGAGGGCAGTGGAGTGGTGCAGTTGCAGGGAGAAGAGGTGGAGAAGGTGGAGGGGTTCAGATACCTGGGTTTAACAGTGCAAAATAATGTAAAGTCTGTTAGAGAAGTGAAGAAAAGAGTGCAGGCAGGGTAGAGTGGGTGGAGAAGAGTGATAGCAGGAGTGATTTGTGATTGAAGGGTGAAAGGGAGAATAAAAGGGAAAGTTTACTAGATCTCGCATTGATTATAAAATACTACTACTGACGTATAAAGCACTTAACGGTCTCGCACCGCAGTATCTAAGTGAACGTCTGTACCAGTATGATCCTCCACTCCTACTTAAATTAAAAGGTGCAGGCTATTTGTTGGTACCTCAAATAATAAAGACTACATCAGGTGGCAGATCTTTCTCTTATAAAGCCCCACAGTTATGGAGCAGCCTTCCAATTAGTGTTCGGGACTCTGTGTTCAAGTCGAGGATCAAAACATTTATTTAGTCAAGTCTTTTATCAGTAGATTTTTCTAGTAGAGGTAAAGGAGCAGATCTGGGGGGAACATGGATATCGAGTGTTTGGTGAACTGGGATATTTGTATGCTGTCGTCCCCTCACTCTCACATGTTCACTCAGGTTTGTTGACGGTTGTGTGGTGGGTCGTATCTTATACCAGAGATCCCTCATGTCTGTGTTACCTTCTGGTACTTCCTTTTAGTTATGCTGCCATAGCGAGTCTTGCCGGAGTCCAAACTGCACAAACTGGCCCCCTCTTCTCTCTCTCTCTCTCTCTCTTTCTCTTTCTCTCTCTTTTGGTCAAGTTAAACATGCTCCCGAGGTTCCAGTGCCCACTGTTCCTGCCCCTCTTCCCTCCTCGCATTTTGCCTCTGGATAGTGTTCTCTTTGTTTGGAGGTCACTCTGTGCAGCTGGGGACTGTTTCTCATCAACGCCATGGTGGTTCCATGAAATTCATGGTAAGAACAGGAGCTTTGAGAATGGATTTGGACTGTAGTTAATGTCAACAGATACACTGACTCAGAACTACAGTTTGCTTCTGATTAATAAATGGACATTCGGTGCAATCCAGATGAGGATGGGAGGCAAGATTTTGATGGTTTGGACATGTGCATAGGAGGGACAAGGACTATATCGGTAGAAGATTGCTGAGGATGGAGCACCAGGAAGGAGGAAAAGAGAAAGTTCATAAAGAAGATTTATGGATGTAGTGAGGGAAAACATGCAGGTAGTTGGTTTGAAAGAGTCAGATGTAAAGGACAGGGGGGTATGGAGACGGATGGGAGAAGCCGAATGAAGCGAAGGACTATTTTGTTAGCAAAAGGGGGACTAACACAATATTAGGCAGGTGGTCATAATGTTATGCCTGATATGTATGCTCATATACTGTACTTATTTTTTAATATTTAATATATTTTCAATATATTTAAATATATAAAATATAAAAAATAAGTACACCTATCCTGTAAAGTTTATGATGAAATTTTTTGCGACAGCCTCTACTCTGAATTATATTTACATCAGTGTTCCAATTCGCTCACTCACTTTCAACTTCACAACCACCACATTGGGATTAGTGAATAAGAAGCAGACATTTATTTATTTAATTATTATTTAATTTGTTGTTGTGAAAAGGTTTAAAATCTTAATAATTACCATAAATATTTTGCCCAGGAGAAAATTAGTTTAACATATTCATAGACAACTGACTTTTCTTAACAGGTTACACATCAGCACCAAAGAAGTCTGGGAAGCTTAAAAATGTTAAAATAATTAACAATCTCACAGCGGTGGACGAAGTACATAAAGTATGTACTTGAGTAAAATTAGAGATACAGTAGGTAAAATATTACTTTCACTTGTAGAAAAAGTACAAAAGTATTTGCCTTCAAATGTACTTAAGTATCCAAGTACTCTGATTCATTATGGCAATAATGTTCCTATTATCATTGTTATCACAAGACCTGGGTGAACCACGCCAAGACCCAACGTTAGTTTCAGCTTTACAAAATAATGAGTAGGACATATTCTCAGAGCACTACACAAATTTGGATACACCAAAAATTCCTTGGCTAATTGTAGCCATAAGATACATACAACATCTACATCCCATAATATATGTCTTTTAAATGAGCCTTTTAAGCTGCACTGGAGATTCTCCCTTACTGAACTCAGTTCATCACCTTTTCAGTACAATCATGGAAAACCTCTATGACATCACCTCAATTAAGTGCTGTTAAACTACAATTCAACTACACTATAAAAACTGTAATTGTTTTGTTGCTACACACATTACGATGACTACATATTGTAAATTTTAATGTTATGCAGCTAAAAGAAATATTGTTGCTCTATGTGTAAAAGCATAACAGGCAACACCATAACCTAAGTGATATACAGTTAACCTGTATTATTAAATTCATTATGCTTTACTCTCTTCATAACGAGATGAGTGAAAGAAAACCTTTATCTTTTGCACGTTTCCCCCTTACTACTTCTCTCTTTTTTCTGAATTGGGCTGCTGTGGGGTATGACCTTTTTTGTCATCCATAAATTTAATTTGGATCCAACTCTCCCTACTGCCGTGACGTCACCAAACCCCTGCCTCTCCTTTCTGAATGTATGAGTGAGGGAACATCTCCAGGCAGAGGTTCATTGACTGTGACATGATATAATAATTGATGTGACCGTGCAATTGAGTGGTTAACCCCCCCAAAAAAAACATTTAGTGGCCATAAAATCCCCCTGGCCGGCAATCAAAACAATCAAAACAAATTTAAAACAGAGCGCACGCTCTACTCTGATTGGTGGCTTGCTGTATGATTACATTTAATAAAATGTAATGACTGATTTTGCAAACTGAAGTTGGGTAAAATGTAAGATATTTGAATTTGAAATGTAGTAAAATTAAAGTAAACATCCCCCTGAACTGAAATACTGGAGCAAAGTGCAGATACATGAAAAAAACTACTAAAGTACATTAGCGATATTACAGTTACTTCGTTACTCTTCACCACTGCAATCATCTGTTCAGAGCATAGAAGAAGCATTTAAAATGTAAAAACTATAAAATGTTTTCACGTTTAGAATCCAGTTGAACACAGCTCATTTAAACATTTCCTGAAAATCAGATTTTAAAAATTCACATCACTCATATTTCTAACACTTGAACATATTAACAATTTTATTTTTGAGTTAATTTTCCATTTCATATATAGAATATTTTCATTGGCAAGTTTACCCATGTTTTTCCTTTTTTTTTTAACTAATACATATACAATTAAGCAAAATGTATATAAAATAATTGCTCTTAAAAAAATAAAAGCTCAAAATCAGCTTACCTTAGCAAATTGGGAATTTATCCATTTTGTGAAGGTTTTCTTCTGCACGTCTTCTCTTTCATCTGTAATTTAATAATAATCCTGATATTAGATGCTTCAAAAATGCAATGATATGTGACTAATAAATGACATTCAGTAACATACATTTTCTTGTATCTATAAACATTTTACATTTACATATAAGCCCTGGAGCCCGAGTTAAGCACTAAAACAGCACGGATCTAGTTACACTATAAGGACAAAAGTTTGAAGACACCTGATTCTAAAATGTGTACGTTCCTTTTGAACACTCCATTCCACATGTATTCTCCTTTTGCTGTTAGAATAACCACCACTCCTCTGGGAAGATGATTTTGGAGTGTGCTAGAGGATATTTGTGCTCATTTTTTCCACACAGACATCAGTAAGGTAGTGTATTGATGTAGTATGGGGAGGCCTGGGGTGCAGTCAGTGTTCCAAAAGGTGTTTAATAGAGTGAGGAATCTGAACTCTATTCCTCTCCAACCCATGTAAACCAGCTGACTTTGTGCCCAGGGGCATTGTCATGCTGGAACAGCTTTGGGTCTGGAATATGTAATGTTACCGCATTCAAAGGAATTCTATACAAATGTGTCTCTCCATCTTTGTGGTAACAGTTTGGAGAAGAATGACATATGGCTGGAACAGTCCCAATACTTTTTCTTATACTGTGGTGTAGTTTAAACTCAACTTTTCAGAGATTTCAAAATCTCATCACTGTTCCCTCTGATTGTCCAATATGGCCATTATTCTGAGATCTAAGATGGAAACTCCATACACAGTATACTGATGTATGGTATCTGTGAGGTGCATGTACCTAAAATCCAGAAATAATTCTTGGGGCCAAAAAAGCTTCTACATAATGGATTGTTAACTTCATGACACAATGATACGCTCTACATAATATTCAAACAGTTCCTTTCTAAGTAAAACTTGGATTTCAGTGACCCACTGAGACCCACTAATGACCACCATTTAAAGAATCGAACAATTCAACAGTGCAACACAAAATGATATTTCATGGACTAATATCCATAATCTAGTGCAACAACGATGAGGTGTGTAATAACACACAGTATGCTGCTAAATGATTGAAACAGCGCTGCAGTATCAGTTTCATTAAATACTAAACAAAGCTACACATTCAATATGAACTTGCTGCTGATCGTGTATAATTTACACATATGGGATAAGTATGTGAAAATGATAAAGAGATAATTGAAGAATACGATCCTCTTCCACTGGTAGCAGTGATTCCACATCAAGTGTTAGAAACAATGTAATTGAGCAAAAGCAGAATGTGTTATTGATCAGTAGGGATGGGTTATAACATTTATTTACTTTTTTGCTCGATAAAAAGTACTTTCAAGACCAGTAGCAACAATATTGATACCGATACCAATATTTTCGAAGGCCATCATTTATAGTAAAATGGACCAAACTTCAGTCACACAAATCATATTTAAACTGTTACACTTTTCACACTTTTACAGTCCTTCCTTTTTATACATTTCTCAGTAGAGAATGTTCACATGTTCATTATAAGGTTTATGAAGAAACTATAATGGACTTTTTGGATAATATGATATAACCCTAAACTTTTAACTCTGGTTCCTCTCAAGGTTTCTTCCTTGTATCCTCCTCCATCTCCTCACCTCAGGCTCACATAATTAACTTACATAGAGAAATGTATTAGTTTCTATAAATCCACTTTGCGACAATGTCTAAAACAATCAATCCGATCTGTCCGATTCCTTATCCCCGGTAAGACTGGTGTTTAAATGGAAGAACACACTTGATACAACACCTGTATCAAAAGCATCAATTCTTTGGAATCAAATCGCTCATCCATACAAATGGGTGGAATTTTGTTTTTTCATTTCGGTCTGATCCCAAATACCTTCAAGACCAATACTGATAGCTATTATTATTAATAGTAAAATGGCCCAAACTTCTCTTTCATTTCATTTACAGAACTCCAACACAACAACCATATTAAACTGTTACATCACGCTTTTACAGTCCTTCCTCTTTATAAACTTCTGTAAAGGAAGTAGAGAATGTCGACACGTTCTTTCTTCATTTAACCTGTTTCTTTCTTGACTGACCAAAAAAAAACTCTTAGAAGATGCTCCGTGTTTTAATGGAAGAACAAAGCTTGAAATTCTTTAGGATGGAATCGCCCATCCGTACAGATCATGCAGGAGACAGTGGTGTGTTTCCGTCTGCTCGCTGGGTTAAATCCTCCCTTTCTCAAATTGGATTAGAAAAGTAATTAGGTTGGGACGTAAACAGGTTTATTCCCTTTATCACTCTGAACACACAAAAGGAAGTCAACAGTGCAGCTCTCCACAAGATTTCAAACCCAATATTAATAATAATAATAATAATAATAATAATAATAATAATAATAATAATAATAAGGTTTTGAGTTTGGAGACTGTGCACCCTGGATCACCAAACTTTGTTGGCCAAATGATCATCCTAAACAACAAACAAACTCCAAACTCTTTCTATTTTCGAATGCTTTAAATGGATTTAACCCTTTCAGCAATCTTATGAACTGCTTTGTGCGATGAAATGAAGATGTTCTGGTCCAAGCTGCAGTAAGACGCGTTAAACACTGCATTCTAAAGGCTCAGGATCTTCTCACCACCACACTGTCCGAGCGGTCCGTCTGACGCAGGTTGTGTTGATCAGCAGTAATCAGGAGTAAACAGGAGTAAACAGGAGTGATGTCCATGTTCAGAAGCAGTGATCTGAGCTCTCATCCAGTCTGACATCATGCCAGCATTCAGTGTTACCTGTGTTGGTGTAAACACGCCGCCGCCGCTCCACTCATCACTCAACCCGCTCAGACTCCATGTTCATCTCCTTCCCAGATCATCACAGATCATCCCCTCTGCTCCATGACGACATTAATCCCCCCTCCGGATTGAGGGTTTATTGTCACTGACCGGGTCCCCGGAGCAGGATGCGGTTCACTCACAGTGCAGCCGAGCGAGACGCGGATGGAGGATTCGGGGGGCGTGTCGCTGAAAACCAGCAGGTTGAGCAGACCACTAAGGCTGAGCGATACGACTTTACTCTCCTCCTCGATCCAATACCAAATACTTTTAGGACATATCGCTACCGATACCAATGCCAATTCTTGTTTTACCTGTAAGACTTTATTTTACAATATACACCGATCAGCATAACATTATGACCACATGCCTAATATTGTGTTGATCCCTTTTTTTCTACCAGAACAGTCCTGAGCTGTGGAGCATTAACACCTTGTACTTCTTTAATCATTTGAGATACAGTAACTCGTCTGTTGAATCCGTCCACACGACCAGCCTTCGCTCCCCACGTGCATCAATAAGCCTCAGCCGCCCACGCCCACGACCCAGTCACCGGTTTACCACTGTTTAATCCTTTGAGCACGTTTGTTAGACGCAGACCAGGAGACCACAAAAACAGTTGTGGAGATGCTTTGACCCAGTCGTCTAGACCAGCGGTCCCCAACCTTTATTTGCACCACAAACCGGTTTAATGTCAGATCATATTTTCACGGGCCGGCCTTTAAGGTGTGGTGGATAAATACAACAAAAGAAAAAGAATGATACGACCATAAAAACTGATATATTCTAAATAAAATAATAAATGTGAATCCACTGTGTTGTTTTTTGTTTATTTTGCTCGCTTGGTGGTTTGAATTTAGCAGTAATGTATTATGCGTTAGCGGCCGGAGCAGCCCCTATAAGAAGGTAGAGGATGGAGGTAAGGCATGTGACCGAGGCATCATGACATGCATCAAGAGTGCGTCAACAGTAATACAGTAGCACTGATCAGTACAGTGTAGAAGGTTGTGCACAATGGATTGTCTGTATACAAATAAAAAATAAATACTTGTAAACATTTGGCTAAATATCCCCCCACTACCAGGTGCCATTATGTAGAGATAATCAGAGTTATTCATTCATAATATAATGTCTGGTTGGTATTTACAGTATGTGCCAAAACATACAGTACTGAAATGATATCCTTTAACATTCCCCTTAAATAGGCATCAGGTGGTGTATGATTTGGGAAATTGGATGTGTATCGGAAGTCATTATCACCTAAAATGATTTATTCTGGAAAGTTTTCCTGCAGCATGGCTAGAGATTCTCGAGCGATATATCTGCTCACCGCGTCTATTCATGTGAAGGCCCTTCGCAGGAAAGAAACCTTTTCAAACTCTGAAGAAATGGTCAAAACGGAAATAATCCCAGACTATAAAAACGTTTTCCTCCGTCGAGAGACCCATTTCCAACAACAACAGCACAACACAACTTCCCTTTTACTACTAGGAGCACGTTCAGCTGGAGCTCTGCCCCGTCGACCAACACACATGCGCATTCAAGATGTTCACTACTGTATATTTTGCCACATACCGTACTTTCTAGCCTTTCTAGATTGTATGATTTATTTCAGTGGCGGGTCGTACATTTCACACCAAGACCCTCAGTGGTGTCCTACTGTATCTGAACCAATCCACCTCTTACTATTATAATTATAACCCACAGCTGTAGACACCTTCAATATTATAGAGAAACACAGTAGAACACTCAGGAATCTCATACAGTGAGACTGAATGCCATAAAGCAAGAAACACAAAGAACACAATTCAACACGTGTCCTTTCACTGCAGCCACAGCTGAGCTTCTCCCTCATACATCATCTCCAGCAGGAGCATCGATAATAACCTCATAATATGACCACACATTCATTTTTGTGCATATTGTTTACAGTGAATTCAGGTTTTCCTGGGGATTTGAAATCAAGACAAATTGTGTTTGTTTTTCATTTTTGCAAATTCTGCAGAAAAGGAAACAGAAAAGTATAAGTGATTTATGGTTTCGGCCGACCCGTCTCTCTCAGTGTCCAGTTTTTTTATATTTATCTTATAAATGTCCATCTTATAAATAAACTTTGTGACAATGTTACTATAATGTTTAGGGCATGGGCGTAGTGTTACCTGTTTTGAAATCAAGACAAATTGTGTGTGTTTTTCATTTTTGCAAATTCTGCAGAAAAGGAAACAGAAAAGTATAAGTGATTTATGGTTTCGGCCGACCCGTCTCTCTCAGTGTCCAGTTTTTTTATATAGGTCCATCTTATAAATGTCCATATAAATAAACTTTGTGACAATGTTACTATAATGTTTAGGGCATGGGCGTAAATCCCGGGTGGGGGGGGT
>MU551665.1:250116-291486 GCA_024362625.1 Silurus asotus
TAGTGCACTGCAGCTAACACTGCAACTAATGTACTAGTGCACTGCAACAAACACTGCAACTAATGTACTAGTGCACTGCAGCTAACACTGCAACTAATGTACTAGTGCACTGCAGCTAACAGTGCAAATAATGTATTAGTGCACTGCAGCTAACACTGCAACTAATGTACTAGTGCACTGCAGCTAACAGTGCAAATAATGTACTAATGCACTGCAACAAACACTGCAACTAATGTACTAGTGCACTTCAACTAACAGTGCAAATAATGTACTAGTGCACTGCAACAAACACTGCAACTAATGTACTAGTGCACTGCAACAAACACTGCAACTAATGTACTAGTGAACTACAACTAACAGTGCAAATAATGTACTAGTGCACTGCAACAAACACTGCAACTAATGTACTAGTGAACTGCAACTAACAGTGCAAATAATGTACTAGTGCACTGCAACAAATACTGCAACTAATGTACTAGTGCACTGCAACAAACACTGCAACTAATGTACTAGTGAACTGCAACTAACAGTGCAAATAATGTACTAGTGCACTGCAACTAATGTACTAGTGAACTGCAACTAACAGTGCAACTAATGTACTAGTGAACTGCAACTAACAGTGCAAATAATGTACTAGTGCACTGCAACAAACACTGCAACTAATGTACTAGTGCACTGCAACAAATACTGCAACTAATGTACTAGTGCACTGCAACAAACACTGCAACTAATGTACACGAACACTGCAACTAATGTACTAGTGCACGTACTAGTGCACTGCAACTAATGTACTAGTGAACTGCAACTAACAGTGCAACTAATGTACTAGTGAACTGCAACTAACAGTGCAAATAATGTACTAGTGCACTGCAACAAACACTGCAACTAATGTACTAGTGAACTGCAACTAACAGTGCAAATAATGTACTAGTGCACTGCAACTAATGTACTAGTGAACTGCAACTAACAGTGCAACTAATGTACTAGTGAACTGCAACTAACAGTGCAAATAATGTACTAGTGCACTGCAACAAACACTGCAACTAATGTACTAGTGCACTGCAACAAACACTGCAACTAATGTACTAGTGCACTGCAACAAACACTGCAAATAATGTACTAGTGCACTGCAACAAACACTGCAACTAATGTACTAGTGAACTGCAACTAACAGTGCAAATAATGTACTAGTGAACTGCAACAAAAACGGCAACTAATGTACTAGTGCAACTAATGTACCAGTGCACTGTAACTAACACGCCAAAGCCGTTTCCCATGCAGTGTTTTATTTGGGACGACTTGGTATAATGTTAATTTAACATTAACACACAATTAGCACTGTTTATCTGTGCATTTACTAAATGAGCATTGTGCTACGCCTGAACTGACCCCACTGTATTTTATAATCCATTTATTTTCTGCTCTTAAGTGTCTTAATTAATTTGAAATACAATTTTAAACCTTTTTTTTATTCCTTGTTTTGCTTTGTCATTGAACCTGAAAAAAACTTTGAAAATAACCATAAAGACGCAGTCTCCCTGCTACAATATTAATGATAAAAGCAGTGTTTTACTGTGGGGACACTGTGTCTTTATAAGTACAATTTGACTGTTTTATTTGTGTCCCCTTCAAACATTGCTCATGAGAAATTGTATATTTATTGTCCCCCCCTACTGTTAAATGAAATTTACGCCCATGGTTCATGACAATATATTATTATAGAAGAGAATTATTTGATAATCCAGTGTCACCCTGACCAGAATGGGTTCCCTTTTAATTCTGCTTCCTCTCAACGTTTCATCCTCCATCTCCTCACCTCATTGCTCATTAGGGATGGCTATACTCAAGTGACCGGTGAAAACGTACCTCTAGGCTGATTTATTTTAAGTTTGTAATCTGGTGTACCAGTGTAGATTTATTTATTGAAAGAGACTCAAAGAAATTTTGGACGTCGCTCTGGACACGTCTCTAAATGCCGCAAATGTAAACGACTATAGTAATGACATTTTAAATGTACTCACATCCCTCTGAAAATTTATTCACATCACTCCCTGCCAAAAAAAACTGCTATTTCTGTCACACAACCTCCTGCCAAAACACTGTCAGAGCTGTACCAAGTGTTAAGTACTTCCTAAATGCCTACATTGATTTGTAAATTGCAATTTTTCTAAACCATCTTCTCTATGAGGTAACATTTGGTACGAGTACCAGCTGGTACAAATGGTTTACCAGTGACTGGTAGGTTGGAAAAAGGTATAGAAAGGCATGAAACTGCATATTTTTGGCATCCAGTTTGCTCTTAAATACACTGGAAAATAATATTACAATGAAATTGACTCTAGAAAATGTTTGGTAAACACTGGCACACAAAATAACCCTTGCTAAGTGTAATGCAGTAAATTCACACAACACCGTGCTTCAAACTCCTATACACAATATCAGTACAATAAACTAAGCAGATTTTCTCAACACTGTAAAAAAAAAAAAACTTTCACGTCACAACATTTCCCGCTGCATAATACCTCAAATTTCACCACAGGCTAAATGCAGTTACATCAGTGTTCACTAAGACCGAATTGACCCTGACTGGGAACTACAAAGAGCCTAACCATGAAAACATCACTGAAACACTCGCTCTTTCAAAATATAATGCACATAATGCAATAGCCTCAGGCCTTTAAGCTGACAAGAAGCAAGAAATACTGAACATGACACATATATTACTCTCAAAATGTAATTATTTAAACTTCTGTTTTTAAAAGCTTTTTTTAATGATTTGCATAACAATAGGATTTTTAAAACAGTAAAGTAAAATGCACACGTTACTGTTGTAACAACATTTTTATATACAGTGCCCTCCACAATTATTGGCACCCCTGTTTAAGATGTGGTCGTGGACTTCTAAAAATTCTCCTTTTTGTTTTAAAACAACATAGAACCCAAATGCAAAAAAAGAGAAAAATCCAACCTTTTATTTAAGTACATTACTTTGGTGGTAAAAAAATCACACATTTAGGAAAAAAAAAAAAAAACTTGAAATCATGTGTGCCACAATTATTGGCACCCCTAACAATTCCTCTGAAAAATTTTTTTTTTTATATATATATATTTTTTTTTTCTGTAGTTGCTAAGGTTGGTCAGGGTATCTAGGGACTTTTAATTAGTAATTCATGATTTCCTGTTTCCCTGGGGTATAAATATGACGTGACACAAAGGCCTAATTCTCTTACCCATTTGTCAACATGGCAAAGACAAGAGAACACACCATTCAAGTAAGGCAGATGTGTGTCGACCTTCATAAGTCAGGCAATGGCTACAAGAAAATAGCCACTCGCCTTAACTTGCCGGTATTTACAGTCAGAGGAATCATTAAGAAGTTTAAAACAACTGGAACAGTGACAAACAAGGCTGGAAGAGGTCCCAAGTTTATCTTGCCACAACGCACAGTGAGGAGGATGGTAAGAGAAGTAAAAAAATTTCCCAAGCTCACCGTCACAGAATTGCATCAAAGAGTGGCATCTTGGGGTCACAGAGTCTCCAAAACAACCATCAGACGCTCTCTACATGCCAACAAGCTGTTTGGGAGGCATGCAAGGAAAAAGCCTTTTCTCACTAACACTCACAAACGTAAACGTCTGGAGTTTGCTAAGCGGTACTGGGACTTCAACTGGATCGTGTGCTTTGGTCAGATGAGACGAAGATTGAGCTTTTTGGCAACAAACACTCTAAGTGGGTCTGGCGAATGAGTATGCCGAAAAGCACCTCATGCCCACGTGAAGTATGGTGGAGGATCTGTGATGCTGTGGGCCTGTTTCTCTTCCAAAGGCCCTGGGAACCTTGTTAGGGTGCATGGCATTATGAATGCTTTGAAGTACCAGGATATTTTAAATAAAAACCTGATGGCCTCTGCCAGAAAGCTGAAGATGGGTCGTCATTGGGTCTTTCAGCAGGATAATGATCCAAAACATGTGGCAAAATCTACACAAAAGTGGTTCAGCAGTCACAAACTCAAGACCCTCCCATGGCCATCTCAGTCCCCAGACCTCAACCCAATCGAAAACCTGTGGGGCGAGCTAAAGAGAAGAGTGCATAAGAGAGGACCCAGGACACTGGATGATCTAAAAAGGAGAATGGTCAAAAATCTCTCTCTCTGTGTTCTCCAATCTTGTGAAATGTTATAGGAGGAGATTAAGTGCTGTCTTGTTGGCAAAAGGAGGTTGTACAAAGTATTAACATCAGGGGTGCCAATAATTGTGGCACACATGATTTCAAGTTTTTTGTTTTTTCTAAATGTGTGATTTTTTTTTACCACCAAAGTAATGTACTTAAATAAAAGGTTGGATTTTTCTCTTTTTTTGCATTTGGGTTCTATGTTGTTTAAAAAAAAGGAGAATTTTTAGAAGTCCATGACCACATCTTAAACAGGGGTGCCAATAATTGTGGAGGGCACTGTACATTTGTGAGCAGAAAACCAAAATTATGTTTTTTTGTGTACAGTTTTGGTTTTTAAGTAGCACCATCATTGATCATTAGACAGAAACACAGAATGGTTTAAAGAACAGGGATAAAAGGGAAATAAAGTGAGGCAACCTTCGAGTTCAGAATGTAATTTATTAGAAATATCATGCAATCACGCTGTTTGAACACTAGAGGTCCCAATCTAAATGTCCAATAGAGTTCAAATATGAAGAGTCCACTAATGATCCCATTCTTTATGAGAAACCTGCAAGATTGCTGTCACCTTAGTAAGAGAGGAATCATCTGCACTTGTGAAGTGACTGATAGTGTGAGAACCCTGGATTACAACAACCAACAAACTGTTCCACCACTGTGTTGTAACTGTTAAACAGATCTGCAGAACTCGATTTCTGCTCCAGAGCTCATCATGTTTCACTTCCACCAGGTCAAACACTTTATTCAATCCAAGATTTCGAGCAGAATATAGAAATGTTTTAAGTGTCAGGATAAAATGAACCTGTTGTATTTTTTGTTTTCATTGTGAAATAAGGATTCTTCCTAGAGATGGTCATCTGGCTAAACCGAGCAATGGAAGAGAAAAGACTTGGTAAAAGAGGTGACCAAAAAACAAACAAAAAAACGAAATCAGCTCAAATAAATGTCAAATTCCACAGAGGCTTTTACTGAGGAAAGCTTCTGGTGACTCTGGTGCCAAAAAAGGCCAGATCTGTTCCGGCTTTGACACAGTCCAGTCTCTAAGCCCCTCAGGTTTTTGCTGTGATGTGCATTTTCAGCAGATTGATTTCCAACTGTCCAGTCAAATGAATTGTCCCAGGTGGACTCAGGACAAAGTGTAGAGACTAAAATCATGAGATGCACCAGAGCTTCATGTCAAGTATCTGACTTACCAAAAGTCTGACTGCTTGTCAGTGTTCAGACTCACTTTTGATCTTTTTAATAACTTTATTGCAAATCTGTATTGAGTGTAAACTGATGCAGACTGCGGTCTACTGCTCACCCATGTCTCCATATTGAACGCATTACGGAAAAAATCTCACCTTCTTCCTTTTAAGTGCAGATGCAATTTCATGTAAACGAAACAAATTGGATCTCAATAAATTTATCTGTTTGGATTTTTTTGAAGTCTTAAGTCTCTGCTCTGCTGCATTTTGAAATTTGGGAAATAGGAATCGATCGAAAATAATTGTTTATTACTACATGTAATCATAATACATTATTGTACATGAATCCCTGTATATTTATAACTGTATATAATTCAAAATTCATAGCATAAATCTATCCTATATATTTGTACAGCATCTGTATTTACACAGTGTATTGTCTTAGGTACAGTTGTATATATAATGTACATTTATTTGTATTTATATTTCTTATGTATGTTATTATATATATATATATTTTTACATATATTGTGGTCTACATAGATCTATCTATCTATCTATCTATCTATCTATCTATCTATCTATCTATCTATCTATCTATCAACATATGAACAGATCTGAAATTCCTCATGATATTGCTGAACAGAATATTCCCTACAGTCGTAAGACCTTCTCAAACAGCTGCTAATGTTTTATTGTGACTCTATTTGAAAAGCAGGACAGAATCACAAGCCAAACTGTGACTTTACTAAACTCTAAACACTGGAGAATCCGTACTGCAGATGATCAGTGTTAATCTTTGCTCACGCTACAAAAGAAACAGAAGCGAAAGCCACAAAAAAGCCTTTCTTCCATCACGAGTGGCTCTCCTCTATTATAATCCACTGCGGCCATTTTGATGAGACTAATAGTTTGAAAAATTCAAGAATGACAAACAGCATGCCCTAAACAAGGTCTCCTGAAATCATACACCGGGCAACCGTTGCTATTTTAAGTGCTCTAAGGCCACATTTCAACAAGAGAGTAAAAATAACTCGCCCTATCTACAAATTATAAGCAAGATTGTAGGGTGTAGTCCAGGGAATGTTTCCTTTTCCCTCCTAAAGTAAATCTCACCTGGTTTTATTCATCATTTCACAAGTTTTATTTCCTTAAAGTTAACGAACAACCTTGTACAGGATAGAAGTGTGTACATATCTGCTGAACATCTATTTTATTTTATTACTAAATAGTTCTATGATCTCAGCAATCATTCATACAAAAACATCTACACAGATATAATAAAAACTCTGGATGTACCTTTTCATCTCTCACTTCATCACACATTCATGATCAACAGTAGAATATTTATGCTACGGCCTTTTTTACAGCGAGATCCTCACCTGATCTGGTTTTAATGATTTCGCCAAATTCATCCTCAAGAGTTTCCACCTCCCACTGCTCCTCTGCCGCTGCAGCTTCAGCCATGTCAGACCTCGTGTGCCACAAAGTGTCTTTTACTAAGAAAAGTGTTACGCAAATTCAGTTTCCAGAGATTTTTTTAAAAGACTTTTCCACAACAGCTCACAGAAATTTGTGAATGATCCTGCTCGAGTACAGCTCCTGAACTGTTGTGATACACAGGGAAACGACCTGCCAAGGCCTCAGAAGAGGAGCAACAGGTGCTATATTCTACTCGGCTTAAAATAGAGCTTATGGAATAGACAGGCAGTCACCAGACAGCACTAAAATAAAGATTTTGTTCTGTAAGTGTGAAACAGTGAAATGTAACACTTAAATGCTGTTTTTATTTTCTCAGGATTAAAAACACACAAAAAAACTCTGGTTTTATAGAATCGAATACATTTATACAGTCAACATCAGTGTTCCTTTTGGAAGTGCGGTTTGTGTTTGTGCGACCGGAATCATGAGAAATGGATTTAATCGGATTTATAAAATTATGCTGAAATGTCAATTGCAGTATCAAACTGGATCCCACTGGCCGCTTTTAAGTGTGTAGTGAAATGATTTTTGGGGCGTTTGAGCTGTTTTTAAAGTCAACAATAAACAATAAACATAAACAAAATCAGCCACTGAATATTTCGATTTACAGATTATTGGTGGCTCTAAAAACCCTGTGAGGAATAGTGCTGGATTTGGGTCTTTAATGTTTCATATAAAACTGATCAGATCAGTAACACGAATTAATTACAACAAGATAAAACAGAACATTGACAACAAATCAGTAATAAAGTCTAACCCTTTATTAACACTCTGCTCACTACTTCATGAACAATTCAGAAAGGAGTCACCAGCTGCAGGTTGTTTTTATACAAATAAACATAAAAAAGATCACAGGTCCGATCTCAGCAGATTAGAATGAATCCTCTTCAGGACTGTGGTCAGATAGAACTTGGACGGTCGTACAGAGGACACAATGTCCCTGATTTGCTCCAGGCTGTGAAAAAACATAGTAAAGGAGATATTTCACATAAGAAAGAGAAAAAAAAATACTTAAATAATATTTTGAGTGTAGAAATTATTCCAAACCTCGTGTCACCAATGTGATTCTGGAATTTCTGCAGTTGCAGGGAACTGAAAGGATAATCCGGGGTAACAGCCAGGCTTAGCTCAAACTTTACAAATGCCCTGACACTGGAGAACACAACGTCAACTCTAGCAGGAAAAAATAATCACAATCATTACACAAACATAAACACAATTAAAAGATTCCATATTATGTGGAAGCTGCTTTACTAAAAAAAAAAATAATAATTAATCAATTACCATGTGAGAAAAGAAAAAAAACGATTTTCCAGCAGCATTTAACAAATTAAATAACTTCTTTAACAGGCAGCCAATAAAACCATTCTGTTTTTTTATTAAGTATCAATTTAACAAATACCATCTGCAGGTAATTATTTCCATAAATAAATGTTACTTACTGCGTATCCACGCATGTTATGTGCAGGATTCCAAGCCTCAAACCTCCCCATTTCTCCAGTCTGTGGATTTCTTCCCCCAAGAGTCGAAGTCGACTCACCACCAAACTGACATCATGCAGCAACTATTGTAAGAGCAAACACAAAGACATCACAGAGAAGAGATCATCAGTACTGTGGCTTGTCGCTGCCTTTTTCTCCATACGGACACTGAAGTCTTCACAAAGCACTTAAACGATCACTCAACCTGCATTACAAACAATTATACATTATTTGTTCATATGGACTCGGAATGTTAGAAATGTATTTGGATGCAAATACGTGACTCTTCTAGGAAACTCTCATAGAAAAACACATTGAGAGTTTTTTTGTCATTTGTTAATATTTTTATGCGTTTTGGTCTCTGAGCTCCTCAACCCTCTGTGATGTACCTGTTCTTGGGGGTTGCAAATATTGCTTTAAGATTGTAGACTATTTTGTCACGATTACATCATATATTTGCTGCACCTTTTCCAGACGCACATTCACTCTATGCATCTCCCATTTCACCAGTCTAAATGTACTCTACTGGTTTTAGAGCTGGTGACTGAGGAGGCCAGTGGAATATACTGAACTCAGTAATGTTTACTGAATCAGTTGGACAAAACTCTAATATATGCTTGGAGAAATGGCACATTGCTGGAAGTAGCCATGATCAGATGGATGGGGGAGGTGGTAGCTCAGTGGTCATGAGTTCAAATCCCAACACTACCAAGCAGCATACTGTTGGGCCCTAAAGCAAGGCCCTTAACGCTTAACTGCCCAGTTGGATAAAATGACTAAATGCAAGTCGCTTTAATGCCATAAATGTATAGTAATTGTGGCTACAAGGTGATGCATTCGATAGGAAAAGCCTGATTCGACTACCAGTCTCACATAGAACAACCAGCTTTCTCCCAGTAACTTCATACACAGCCTATTATTATAATGTCAATAAAAATGTCAAAAAGAAAGAAAAGCATTGTAATAAATAATTTTAACGTGTGAATAAATGCAGATTTCACACACAGTGTACACGGCACTGTACAAAATCTAAACAATTCTTTCTATAATAATGCAAAGTCAAAATGTTCCATATATTTTGTTTAAGCCCAAAAAAAAAAAGGATAGTGAATAATACTATATATTATTTCTGTATAGAGCGCCCATTTATATTAGCAGTTAATATTTACCATTGGTATGCTCTGAGTTGTAGAGTACTTTTGCATCCATGTTGTTTGAGAGTTGATTTTTTCTGTGAGCAGTTTGTGGATCATGACTGCACTTGGCTGTGAACTTTCAGCTTCAAGAGGAAAAATGGTGAAATTATATACTTACACACACACACACACACACACATCCATTATAATTCACACACACTGATCAGGCATAACATTATGATCACCTGCCTAATATTGTTTAGGCCCCTTTTTGCTGCTAAAACTGTCCTGACCCTTAGAGCATTAACTTTAGAAGTTTGAGTTACATGAGCTCGTCTGTTGGATCAGACCACACGGATCAGCCTTCGCTCCCCACATGCATCAATGAGCCTCAGCCTCCCACAACGCTGTCGCCGGTTCACCACTGTTCCTTACCTTGGAGCACTTTGATAGACACTGATCACTGCAGACCAGGAACAGTCCACAAGAGCTGCAGTTTTGGAGATGCTCTGACCCAGACGTCTAGACGTCACAATTTGGCACTTGTCAAACTCGCTCAAATCCTTACACTCACCCATTTTTCCTGCTTCTAACACGTCAAATAAGAGGAGAAAATCTTCACTTGCAGCCTAATAAATCCCACAAACTAACAGGTTCCATGATGAAGAGATAATCAGTGTTTTTCACTGCACCACTCATAATGAAATAATGTTATGCCTAGTCAGTGTGTGTACATACAATATATATATATATATAAATAAATGAGTGCATTTAAAAAAATCTTTTCATTTCCTTCATCATTTAAAAATTGTAATTAAAAAAGTTTTCTTTAAGGCCACACAATTCTCACCATTCAGTAGAAATTTGAACGCGATGTCCACATCCTGGTCTTGCACGCATTCTTTTCCTTGTAAAAAAAAAAAAATATATATATATATATATATAACTGGTGTTACATAGTGTGCAGTATTTCAGAATAAACTTAAACTATAACACACTTGATCTTGGTCACTTTTGGGTGGTTTAGTAATCTTACCAGCAGCATGTTTGTGTTTCACTTCCAGCTGCACAGTGTCGTGTAGAAAAGTAAAAACAAGGCCATTTTTATTCCCAGGAAAGACTCGCCACTCATTCAGACTGGAAGAGAAAGAATCACCACGTCTCAGGTTTTATTAATCATTTCAGAAAACTGAAATTAAGTTCTACACACAAAAGTGTCAGAGTTTTGACTCAACCAAGGTGTCGGACTTTTAGAATAGTTTATGATCTTGTTTCTGGTTAGCTAGTGGTTATTTTTACCTAAAAGTGCCCCACATGATGTATAATAAACTACTGAAATGCAGTACTCCAGAGAGCTGACTATAAGGAATGGCATGTGGCGGTCAGCTGCCGGATTTAAATTCGGTTAAACAGTTACACGGTTATTTTTGTAACCAAACAAACAATTACTATAAATGCTGCCGAAGACTGAAATATTCATCAGGCTACATACCCTGTTGTTAATTCTGATCACTTTCTACTTGTATAGTGATTAAAAAATGTGAAAATCTCTCACGAACATGAGATTTTATGAAGAAAACCAGAGAAGAACTCGTCGTCTTCTGGGTGTTAATGAGTAGTGGGATTGCACACTGTGTTGTATACTGATAATGAACAGTAATAAACAATCAAAACTGTGTATTGATGATCATTGTGTGACCATGAGTAAAAGGACAAGCACAGGACTGACCATATGATCATTTCAGTTTTCTTTCTGTCTTTGTTTCTGATCAACACGATTCCTGTAGCTGTGTATTTTTGGTTGGTGGGAAAAGGCTCACTGTAGCTGTTGTGTAGAATAGACTGCGACAGATAGAACTCAGTGGACGAGGATCTTTCATCACAAAGTCATTACAGTCCGTCCCATGCCACAAAAGGTTTGAGAAATGGCCACATACCTGTTCAGATTGCCTGCATGGCATTTAAGTTCCCGGGTTTCAACTTGGACTTTGTCCCGTGTGTCTTCCAAAGACTGAGCTTGAAGTTCAAGTTTACAGATTTGACTAAAAATGTAATAAATTGATTAGAGAACCTGGAAAACTTAATTATACGTCCCATTCAGCAGTTTCAGATAGAAATGATTTTTATTTAAACAATACATACTTTTCTTTCTCAGTAACCTCTGAATTAAGGGCATCAAGTTGTTCCTGCTTTGCCTTCAAAACAGGTCCGAGTCGGGTGAGAGAAGGTTGGTCTTCCATAGCGATGTGATTCATCCCAATCAACTCTGTTTTTAAAACATGCATACGTTTTATTATATCTGTACACGTTATATACATTATTCTTATTTAATCAGCATAAACTTAGCACAGCCCTAATATAGTATTATTAATAAATAATAGCTGCTGCTATCAATTATTTTCATAATCCAGTATTCTAACAATTATTCCTTCAATTAATTGATTAATCAGTTACTTTTTTTTTTATTAAAGAGAAAATAATGAGTCCCTTCAAATTAACTTCTTTTTTCAGAAACATTTGATTAAAATTTTTATTGCTGAAATTGCACACAATAATGTGTGAAAAAAAACCCATTTAGTGCATTTTATTGCCATGTTACATTAAAATACAAATACAGTGTGCTGGAGTAATCCTTCTGCAGTGGTCACGTTAGAGCAGGTTATAGGAAACTATCTGTTTATTCAAACTCAATTATTCTCACTTGTATTTATTTATTAAATCTCACACGGTATCATGATGTGATTTCTTGTCTCTGGAAAATCAGCTTAAAGTTTTCCACGCACTAAAACCGTGTATTTATCAGCAGCTTTAAAAACACGCACCACGACCTGCTCGAACACAAAAACAAACAAAACAAACAATACATAAATCTTCTCATACCGGACTCCAAGTCATTTATACAGCCATCTAGGTCTTTTAACATCTCAGTAGTCTCCTCAATTTTAGACATCAGCCTCCGTTTCGCCTCCTGAAAATGACAGGAAATATTCACTCTAAATAAACATATTTTCATGCATTCAGAAATCAAATCTGCTTTTAAAATTACATTTTACTAGTCATTATATACACATAATCAAATCGTTTCCCCAGAATTCTTGATTAATTTATCAGCATAAATTTAACATACACATTTTATATATTATATATAATATATATAATTTGTGTATTTATTTGCAACAACTGTCAAAAAATGATTAAAATAAAAGATGTATTTTTGTATGTACAGCAAACCAAACAAACTTTATCATCAGAGTTTCAGTCAGCAGCAAAATCCTTTATCTTTTATTTAACTACGCAAAATTGTATAATAAACCATCAAAGATATAACTAAAAAATAAATACATAATTAATAATAATAATAATAAATACTTTGCTTTTAGTTCAGCAGATACTTTACCCAGCTCTGTGAACATTAAACAAAGCTCAACCTAGATGTAAAGCTAAAATAAATAAATAAATGAATGAATAAAAAGCCTGGACATTAAACCTGCTTGTTCTGGGTAATGTGCAATGTTTCTGTGCAGCCATGACTCAAATTAAATCACAGAGGAAGTTATTAAAATACAGACGTCAGAAAGAAAGCATAAATCCCAAGCCAACAAACTGTGACGAGTAGAAAATAATCTTTGTGTTGAATAGTTTTAGCTTTTAGTGATGAGCTCATTTGCTCACATGTTCCACAACCATAATTATAAATATAAAACAGATAAAAACTCATTTTCTTTCATTCTTCAATTACTGGTGATTTTTAAATGATAAATGATTAGAGGACCATCCAAACCAACAAAATACAAAGAAGGTATCTTCTCACCCGTGTTGTTTTTAAAAGCTCTGAATACAAGTTTTCCTTCATTTGATGGGAAAGTGCCTTGCTGCGTTTTCGGAAATAAACTCTTCGTTCCTTCAGCTTGGCCCCGAATTGTTGCAGCTGTAAGATAAAGAACATTTACTAGAACAGGTTCATTATAATATCCAGCTAAATGAGAATATATTTATTGTACTGATCAGTTTCTAAAACATTGTTTAATAGAAAATGCAACATTACCTGCTCTTTTGAGAAAACACAAATATCTTTGTGCAGTGATGGATTGATAATTCTCAGAGGTTTTTCTTGATCTGCCATCTGGATTTTAAATCTGTCATTTCATTCAAGTCAGAAGTTCATATTTTAGTCAGAATCCTATTAGTCTGATGGCGGCAGAAATGAATAATTAAATTGTGATATGCATGTCTTTACACACCCTTCAACTGTTTCTGCGAGCTGCTGACAATCCGTTTCATAGACTTTCTGCTTAGGGCGGTGTATGTACTTTTCTGTAAGCAATTCTTCCGTTGTGTAAGACTGTGCAGCTCTCAGCTGTAACAGAACAGAGCAAAGTGATTATTATTATATACCTTTAGTGGTGCGACAGATCACAAAACATACAGCTTGGATCACATTATGGTTTTTCACAGATCATTTTTCGCATCAGCAAGAAAAGCGGAGGAGACGAATCATTTGCTTTCCATTTATTACAAGAAAAGTAACATCAAGGAAATGCTTCTATATATGGGATTTTAATTATGTGGGAGGTTTTTTAAGTTCTTCTGCTACCTTAATTATTGACTAACAGTCAAATAAAAAAAAAATACAATTAATTAATGATGTTAATTAATTAATTAGTTATTAACAGATGTTGGTAACAACCCATGCAGTCCCCCACACACACACACACACACACGTGCCAACATGCCATACTGGTTGAAATACGAAGAGCTTACATTGTCAGGAACAGAGCTGGGTCTTGATCGATGGATTACAAATTTGGCACCAAAGTGTGTTAGGAACTCGTTCACTGTCACACTTCCCTCTTCAAGTTTCTTTAAAAGAAGAACAAACCAGCCAGGTTTAGTAAATGCATTGATTTGTATTGGGTATGTATCTGTTACTTGTACAGAATAAACTGGTCTCAATATTTAATTTATTTAAACACACACCGTCTCTAACTGTAGTGAATAATTAAATAAATTAAATATGTTCACCTTGTAGAAATCAAACTCGTGATCCAATGTGCCCTCGATCTGGGAATCGAGCTGTGAGTTTCTCAGGGCTGTTAAACAAAGGAAACATTAAGGTTTACATTAATCTATAATCTTAAACAAATCTTTTAGTACTGTTATATTTAGATTCGTCTTAAACTCACTTAATTCAGAGATTCCTTCACATTTCATCATGGTGGAGTTGCTGCTGGAGTTGGTGTCATCTGGTATCTTTACACGAGCTTGGACCTTCTGAGCTGCACAAGTGCTGTCCCACTGCACACAGCCAACACAGTAATTCAATTCAATTCATTTTTATTTGTTTTGCGATTTCAACAATGAACATTGTCTCAAAGCAGCTTAACGCAGATCATTTATTGATCAAAATGAATAAGTTCTTTATAAGTGTATGTTTGTCTAAAGTAGTAGAAACAAATGCAGTAAATGTAAATATATTATACAATGTTATACCAATCTTAACTTCTAAAGACACACAGAAAATTATTATACAATAAAACACAAACATCTTACCATTTTTTCGCTGGTGATCTTCACGGTTGCATCCTTGACTTCAGGTGGCGTTTTCTCAGATTGGCTTCTATGCATTACAGACTCCATGTGATCATATGCAATAGCATCTTGACTCAAATGAACCTCTGGAATGATGTCTTGCTCTTTCATTTTGCTCAGATTGGAGACCAAAGAGCCAGAGAAATCTGCTTCGGCAAGGACTTCGTCCATGATATCACTTTCATAGCTTTCATTTTGAATATCAGCACCGACACATGTCTGCAGCTGAACACCTTGAAGGTCAACAGGGCTTTTGGGCTCTGTTTCATTTGGACTCGCAGATCTTACACGTGTAGGGAATTTTGGGACGATGGCCCCAACCGACAGTCTTGCCATCAGAGAATTCTTGAGGTTGAATGGTGTGGTGCACTCTTTATGTGCCGAGCTCGTTCTGTTTTCAAGCAGTTGAGTTTCCATTGAAGGTTGTAAAGCATCTATTTCTGAATCTTTTTCCACTGAGAAGTGAATCAGAGGTGCTGTAACACTTCCAGGCAACATTTCATCTGGCTCACTAATATACTGTGAAATTCTTTTGATTTTCTTGTGTAGATCTGCCATACTCCTTCGCCTGGATATAACAGAGCTTGAATGTTCTTCTCTTAAAGTGTCAATATCAGACTCTAATACACAGCCTGAGTTTTTGGTACATGACACAGTTGTGTTGCTTATCTGCAAAGTATGGTCCAGTTCTTTTATCGTCTGGTCAGTATATACAGGCACAGGCTCCACAGTTTCTCTTGCTATCTGTTCCTGATTCAATGCAACATTGTACTGGTCCTCCAAGGGCACCGTAAAAGCTCTAGTCATTTCCATATTACAGTCTTCCTCACAGGATTCCATGTTTGTGACCGTTGAATTAAGTGGCACATACTCATTTATGTTGCTAGAACTTGAAGGTTTATAGCTTTTGTTTTCAGTTGTCTGACCCTTGGCCAAGTCCATTCCAGATTTATCTGATGTTTCCTCTTTGGGAATATCGACGCGATTTCCAGCACCCGACGTGAATCCTGCAACTGGCAATTTGCAGTCTACAGCTGGAGAGATGAACACTGTCCCAAGCTGCTCAAAGATTTCTTCAGACCTCTTCATTCTGTCTATGGTAGGTTTAGAGGATAACGCACATGGTGCCTCCATTGAAGGACTTGTTTTTGGGTTGATGGTAATAGTCTTGCATCCGGTCAGATCCATATCATCATGAATGAAAGGTACGGCAGAAATCGTGCCCTGCTGAAACAGCAGATCCTGGTTAAGAGACCTCTGTGCTGTAGGTCCCACAGAGTTCTCAGTTTTTGATCGCTTTAGAAATGAAGATCTACTCAGTTCCATGTGCCCAGTGTGTTCATGGGTCATAGCTTCAGGTCCACAAGATGGTGACATAATCGATAACCTTTTCTTTGATCTTTCAGATGGTTTATAGTCCTCACAGTTTTTGGTCTCAACTGTCTGACAAAGAGTCCTTTCCATATTACATACTGTATGTTGTGTCATTTCCATATTACATACTGTATGTTGTGTCATTTCCATATCACATACTGTATGGCACTGTGTCATTTCCATATCATCAACCATGTGAGATTGTGAAAGCTCACTTTTAAAAAGATCAGCCCTCTTCACATCTGACGGGTCTGATGACTGCAGCATAAAGGACGCCAGTGGTTTCGAATTTGTTGTTGAAATATGTTTTGCGATTAAAGCCATTTTACTGCCTCCTGTAAATACAGAATCCTCTGGATGAGTAGACAAGATGCCAGTTGAGGCATGGCAGGTCAAATCCATAAAGTCACTCTGATCCTGAAGTACACTATTTGTTGCTGGAGTCACATTTCTTTTGCCCTGTTCACTTTTGCTGTCTGCGTAGGCATATCGAGTTATATTTCCTGTCTGTGTTGTATCCATCATCATTCTGTCAGCAGTAGTGGAAGACAGAAAGGATGAAACTTTACTCAAGTTTGAAAAAGGTCCTCCTGCATATTTGGTCTCAGGGACTACGGGTTGGGATTGCGTTATTTCCATGTCATCAGAATCAGCCACCGGTGCAAATGAGACGTTAGTCTGAAAACGGTCAGCTCTGGTTTGTTCAGATAACTGCTCTTGAACATCCAAAACTTCTGTCATGATCATTTCGCTGTCGTCATCACAGACAAATGTACATTTCTTTTGATCCGCATAAGACAGGCTCTGATTTGCATTTCCCATACCTTTAAAGTTGATAGTAGCAGTTTGACTACGAGTGAGCTCCATGTCATCAAAATAATTCGAAGAGGCATTTATGCTTTTACGACTTTCACCTAGAGGATAAGAAAAATGCGGAAAAACCTCTCTTTTTTCTACCATAGCAGTGTGAACACTAGTCATGTCCATGCTGTCCCTCTCATAGAGAGCGCTCTTGCGTAAACAACTCGGTAGAACGCTCTCCTTGTCTGTTTTTGTATTCTCCACAGCGAAATGATCACTAGTTTTCTTTGAAAAAGAAGCTGTATTTTGGCCACTTGTCTTCGACAAACTAGCGAGAAAATCGCCAAATCCCGAACGCACCGCATCTTTTTTATTCTGACTGTTGAGCTTGTGAGGTTCAACAACGCTGGACATGTTTAAGGTCAGTTCTGGATCAAATTCGTTCTCGGTGTCAATTGCAATTGTTTGACTGCAAGTCATGTCCATGAACCCAGTGTTCTCCCCAAGGATCACAGTTCTGTCCACAGAATCAGCTGGTAGAAATGGTGCAGGGAAAAAATTCTCCTGTAACAGAATTTAAGAATGAAGGAATAAAAAAGCGACTTTATTAAACGAACCCAAAACAATCAGGAACATTCATTTTTCTGTTTGCATTGCCCTCGATTGGCTTTGAAACTATTGCTGGCGAAACAGTACCAAAGCATCCATGGTCACTCCGTTATCCACTAGAGCAACGATAAAGCAACAAGAAATTGCTGTTGTCAACTTAATGACTGTACGACACTGTAGAAAATTCACTGTAAAGATTCAGCTTGATAAGATGGGCCGTTATAACTCACCTTGTCGAGTGTGAAATGGATGGAATTGGTCAGCATGGAGTCCAATCCTGGAATTGCAAAATATGGGTAAGGACCATGTAAGGACAGTCATGATCATTGTCTAAACCTACAGAACACTGTAGATGAATTAAGCTTGTATTAAGTTTGTATTCTCCTACAAACACTGCTAAATATTCGCACATTTACTGTAAACAGATACAAAAACCTATCTAACATTGTAGCCAAAATGCACTTGGGCAAAAGTATTTGTACACCAAACCATTACACCATCAGCAGCTGTGATTAATCACATTCTAAAATTAGACATAAATATGAAGTTGATCCCTTTTGTAGCTACAGCTTCCACTCTTCTGGAAAGGCTTTTGGAGTGTTTATATGAGAACATCTGGCCATTTGGAGAACATTTGGAGATGCATTAGTGAGCTGATGTTAGAAGTTCTGGCCAGCGATCTCTGTTCAAGTTCATCCCAAAGGTGTTTAAAGTGGTTGAGGTCAGGGCAATGGCCAGTCAAGATCTTTCACACCAGACTCATCCAATTATGTCTTAATGGACCTTGCTTTGTTCACTGGGGCGTGGTCATGCTGAAATAGAAAAAGCCCTTTCCCAAACTGTTTTACTGTTTCAGTTGGAGGCATAGCATGGTCCAACATGTCTCAGTGTGCTGAAGCATTCAAATTTCCCTTCACTGGAAATAAGGGGTCTTTCACAGCACCTGACATCCTTAACTAATAATATCTGAGAGAAAAAAGATTTCCACTCACCCATTATTTCATGCTTTTCACTGGTATCCAAACACTGCATCCTGCTAAAAAGAATGTGCATTAGATAAAATCCTAATAAAAGTGTTATAAACTTTAATTAGTAGGAAGCTGGTTTGAGTGAAATAATCAAAATAACTATTGTGGTAGGACAGAGGATATTATAGATGAGAGGTCAGATACGTGTAGTAAATGTTATATGTATATAATTCTATAATATTGCCTCATAGTTGAGTATAACTCAATATGATTTATAGTTTTCTAGAAGTAATTTCATGATACACTCCAGTGAGACAAATATCCAAGTTACCATGAAACCTTCTAGAAATGGTTTATATCTAAAGAAGAATGTGACGACTTACCTCTCATTCTGTCCATCACTGGCTCCTGTTAAAGCAAATTAAAAGGAAAAGGAAATATGATGCAAATATAAATGCAATATTTCTCAATAACATTTTAAAACAATTAATGAACATTGTTCTGAAATAACCAGCATTTATGAAGATTATGTTAACACAAGAGGAATTTTCTTTCAGGGATTAATCTTTAAACAATATTTATTCCAGGATCATGCACTTAATGATCAGTGTAACTCGTAATTGGATGAACAGAGGAACAGTTTTGTTCCACTTTCAAACTGCCGAAGTTTTTGTATTGATAGAAATGATCAACTTTAATATGATCAATTTTAATACTGACCTCAAACAACAGCAAAAGTCTGGGGGGAAAACTCAACTAAACACTTACCACCTGTTAAGTTTTGGATGGAAGCCAACACAGGATCAGCCTTGAGTTCTCTAAATACCAAAACAACAGATATTCATCATGATTGGTTTAAACACACACACACACAATCTATATTTAACATGTATCTAGATGAACGTACTTCGGGAAGACATGAATATTATTTGTGGTGGCAAAACTGACTCTTCGTGACCGTCGTGGTTTTTCGATCGGTCTGGTTTCCTCCTGGAGGATGTGAGAGGGTAAAGTGTGAATAAACAACATAAACAAGCAAATAATATACAATAAACATACAGCTGGTATAATATTACATCACAATCACCTGGTTTTCATCCTGCTCATTTCCAAACACTTTCATAGACGGCCGAGGAGCCTTGAGGATCTGTATTGGACACAGTCACAGTTACGTGTTGTGTGCATGAGGACCTTCCAATCACACTTAGTCGTTCTATGCAGTTGTTTTTAAAGCGTAAACTTTCAAAATAAAACCTTTTGTCTTTAAGCTGTAAAATAAAGGAAATAAAGATGTAGATGAATATCCCTATAGACAAAATTGTTCCTAATATTGTGAAGACATTATCTATAAAAAAAAAAGCTCAAAAGTGTAAATTTAACTGTTATTATTAAATGTGCAGGAACAACGCATCCAGTCTGAATCCGATCCAAAGGCATTTCATTAAATTCATGATATGTTTGGCTTGTTTTCTGGGCTCATACATCAGTGTAAACAATCTACAATACAAAACATTAAACATGCAAATACAATATGTATTCTCTGACAATCCTTTTTTTTTATCTCTGAGTTAAAAAAGTGCCAGTTGAATCTCACTATCATTAACAGGAAACACCTGCCTCATACGCATTAACAGTTACAGCAAACAAGTGGATTTGGAAGATTCCATGTAGTTGGAAAAACACGCTCATAAATAATGGATGTACAAACACAGGTGGTTGTAGTTACAGATGAACCAAGTCACGACGGGTTTTTTAACTAATCAGGACTTTCTAAAACCAGGTTGCAAAATGACTTTGCCGTGGACCGAAGATGCGAAAGAAAACGACAAAAAGAAAAGTCAGATAAAAGAACTGGTTACTGCCACAATCCCTGACTGGGGCTAAAACCATGTAGTTTGCATGAGGCCGAGGCAGTGCCTGGGGGTGGGGTGGGCTGTTGGCCGTCATTGGAGAAGGGAAGAAATGTCATTGCTTTCTATAAAAAGAATGCGGTAAAAAGTTTTTAGGGTCAGCGTGTCTTCATTTCTACTCCATGGAACCCTTAATAAAAAATCATCTCCCATTTTTCTTCCAGCAGACCATCTCAAATTTAAATCAGAATTTTCTTAATTCCCAAATAATAGACTGGATAACTGTAGGCTTGTATCTCCAGTCATTTCTGAAGACATGGAGGATTTACAGAAGGGCATAGGGCAAGCGCTACAATAAAACCAGACATCATCTGATACGACTTATAAGCTATTGATGTTAGATTTAGAAGCACATCGCTGTGTAACAGATGCGACTGATGTATGACATGTACAGACTTGGAGGTTAATGTCTTTAGCTGTGAGAACATGACAGCATGGTTACTATCTTTGCCATTGCTGCATATACATTTACATTTATGGCATTTTAGCAGACACCTTTATCCAGAGCAACCTACTGAGCAGTTGAGGATTAAGTACCTTGCTCAAGGGCCCAGCAGGACCTATGACCTTCCAAGTCCATAAAAGTTTACTCATAATCAGAAGGACATGTAACAAACATGCCCAGCTTTTTTACTCATTACTGTAATAAACTGGCTGACTTTCAGAACTGTAAGAACTTCAGTTCAAAATATAGGGAAAACTTTCACATGGGAACCGATATAATGCTGTTAATGTAGCTAAGCAATAACGCCACCTGTTGGACAGTTCAGTTAAGTACACACTGGAGATATTTCATGTAAAATGTATACTTATTATTGATTTAGATATTTTATATGGTTATATATATTTTTTGTTGTTATCCTGCATGTGTTTAGTACAGGGTTCAAAACTAAAAGTGGGAAAAGGGTCCACTGTCTGCAAAGCTGAAAGCTTTAATAAGGTCACTTAGAGAAAACATAAATACTAATTGTGGAATCTGCAAAAGTTTAGACGCCTAACTAAATATGACGTAGCACCTCCGTTGAAGAGGATATTTCAACTTGCAAACATTTTCATGTCAGTCTATTTATGCTTAATGAACATTTTCCCCACGCTCCCTTTTTTTAAGCTTGAAATCGATATTTTTATTTTATTTTATTTTTTTATACTAAAGGACTGCGAGAGTCATTCCAGAAAATACTGAGGTTTTCTGTGGCATCTTTTTTTTAATAATAAACATTTGCAGTGAAAAACTGTTGCAATGTTGGGATAATAAAATGTTATTGAACAAATCTAACTGGGATCCATTTTTTACCCACCAGTGTAATGTTTCCTGTGCCTGAGGCTTCCACACAACCATAATAGATTCACCCTGCATTTACTGGTTGGGTGTTTTGTTTTTGTTCATTTTTTCATTCATTGCTGCTCCTTTTTTACTTTCTGACACACCTTTGTAAATTATGGCCAAAGAGTTTCGTGTTGTACATCATCAGTCCACAAAAGTGACTTATCCAGATATTATTTAGCATACATCAGACATTCTGTGATGAGGGTCTCTGGTTCTTCTGAAGTCTCTTTCACGCACAGGTTTTGCTCTGTAATTCTTACACACACACATTTGTCGTTCTATCTGAGAGTAGTTTTGCTACAGTTTTTGGCTTTAAATCGTGAGCTGGAAGTGCTGAATCTATTGTACCCTTCATTTTTCCATTGTAGCCATCGATGACATTTATATTCAGATCCAAATATGGGCTGTTAAAAAAAAAAGGTTATTTCTCCCCGTGGTGATGAGGCAGTAATCTAGATTACATCTAACAGCTGGTCTTTAAGTAGTTTCCACATGCAAGTCCCATAATTCTGTACTTACCATGTTACTACTTTAACTAATTCAGACACGTCACTACCCACTCAGGTCACTTTCCTGTATCAACATTGGGTTTTATTATTTACAGCTGTTTACAACGTGTTATTGTTCAGTAACTTCTGTGTAATTCAGTCAAACTTTTATATTGAATGTTACCACAGGGTTTAAGGAGTCAAAGAATAGATTTCAGTCTGGAATTGTTATTCCTAAACACAGTTGTTGACCTGCCTGATGAAAGTTTACTGGGAGGTTTTTCCAACATTTAAATATACCACAATTAGCATTTTAGATTGTTTACATTTTGATGCCGATAAAAAATATTATACAACAGAAAAGATGCTGAAAAAAATCTATTATAGTTAATATTTAAATACTTTTGGACCCTGCACACAGCAAAGTGAAATTATCCCCAACACCCTGTAGCTTTGCTATTACTAAAGACACTTAAACAGTAGTTGGTTATTTCTCCCCGTGGTGATGAGGCAGTAATCTAGATTACATCCAACAGCTGGTCTTTAAGTAGTTTCCACATGCAGGTCCCATAATTCTGTACTTACCATGTTACTACTTTAACTAATTCAGACACGTCACTACCCACTCAGGTCACTTTCCTGTATCAACATTGGGTTTTATTATTTACAGCTGTTTACAACGTGTTATTGTTTAGTAACTTCTGTGTAATTCAGTCAAACTTTTATATATTTATCATTTCTAATGTCGTCACTTTGTTATTGTCAGCAGGCTGAAATGTGTTTACACTTCTCATAACATACTTTCAAAATGTATTAATACAAGAATTATTATACCTTAAATAACTAAACAAAACCTAAACTGATAATGTGCTAAATCTGAAGTGGCTCCTGAAAAAGATGCGAACTGAGAACCTACTGATGAGAGTCTTCTCTTAGAGAATCCGTCTTGGTCGTGCCTGCAAACACACAAAACACATTGGTCACATTTACAGGACACTGAAAACAAAGAGAATCGGAGCAAATAAGAAATATTTCGAAATTCTAGACATCTAAAGGAGATGTAGGAGATATGTAAAACTGCTACGGATGGTTCCAACAGCCTAAAGGACCATGAAGGTCTGAATAAAGGCTTAGGAATACAATCAGCATGAAGAGTTCTGCATTTAAACTCGCATCAGTGAACAGAAGACCTTAACAATGAACAAACTAGAATGAATGGACATTTGGTGTCACCCAGATGAGACGGATTCCCTTCTGAGTCTGGTTCCTCAAGGACCATCATCAAGATCATCAAGGACCCAAATCATCGCAGTAACTGTTTGTTTAGTCTGTGGCCATCAGGAGTTTCTTCCCACAAGCTGTTAGAGGTTTTAACATGAGAATGGATGATGAACATGTTCGCTCATGTGAGGAAGGAGGAGCTCAGAAGATAAGATCTGAAGTTCATGAGTTCGAATCCCAGCCACAGCACGACCCTATACCCCATAGCTGTTTAGTTGTATAAACAAGATCAATGTAAGTTATTAAATGATAGAGTCAATAAGTGTGTCCCTAATGAGCGAGTTGGTGATGAGATGGCATGAGGAAGAAACCTTGAGAAGAACCAAAGTCAGAACCTCATCCTCATCTGAGTGGCACAGAAGATCTGTTCATTACAGTTTTATTATTGTTGAGGTGCAACGTTCAGTCATCAGAGAGACTAAAAGCAGAACTGTTCATGTCGACGGCGGTCCAAAGTCATTATAACTTAACGTAAATATCAGTTCGATCAGAAGATGTTAGTCTTTAGGTCAGAAGATTGAGAGTTTAAATCCCAGTCACTGCTGGGCCCCTGAGTGAGGCCCTTAGCTGCTCAGTGTACACATTGGATCATTGTAAATCTATAAATAAGGACATCTTGCAGTAAAATGCAGAACACAAAATAATTTATTATGGGTTTAATAGCATTAATACACGATTTAACTCAACTGTACTGTACTGAGGGGAAATGGAGCTGTAAGAGAGCTAGAAAGCTCAGACTTACCCGCTTTTCTCTTTCTGCTCCATTGGAGAACCTACAGAAGAGCAAAAAGCGACAAAAACAACAACAAAATGTTTGTTTTTATCCGTTTAGTAATCCAGTGAGAAGTGAGAAAACGCACGAGCTCTTTATTACAACTGTCCATAAAAACACTGTGACTGCACCAAATACACCACTAACACATTCGCTTTTATCGTATTTACTCGAAAACGTGTTAAATGTACATAAATATACACGAATTCTCTCTAAACGTAAATTTTCTATACGCGCTTGTTTTTCTTCCCTCCGTCCGTTAACGTCTCAACACTTCTTTCTCTTCAGGTTTAAACCGAACCGCCTTCCGCCCTTTTTCCCCCGCGCATGCGCAGTGGCACACCATAGGCGTGGTGGTGTCGCGACAAAAGTTGTACGCGCACGAAAACGCTCTCCATCACGACCGCTTTCGCATCACGTGTGCATTACGTAACGGCTCAGAGTGATCTTTTAAGTGAAAAATTAAACCTCCACTAGGCATGCAATTAGTAATAAAAATGCACGCAAATTCCCAAGTGCAATATAAAATCTCTTGATATTTCTAGTTTTATTACCGAGTGGAAGTTGACTTTACGCTGGCACTTCGAACTAACACGCATGCGCCAGATGCAGTTTTTTTATTCGAACATTATCCTGGTAACACGGGGTCCGCTCTGGCTGTCAACGAGCGCAACTCGAGAAGAAGAAGTTATCGGAAGTGACGCAAATATTTTGAACGTTGCGCGCGCTGTTCGGTTGAATGCAGATGAAGTGATCTGGAAGCTGAAACATTACCCTTAAGAGAACATTTAACCCCCGGATTCTGCCTTGTTCCAGGATTCTCCTGATCACATTCCGTGTTTTTGTGATCATTTCGTTCCCAGGACACAATGAAGAGAGCAGACAGAGCTCCAGGGAAAGATTCAGCGATTCCCACTCATCCAAGTTTAGCATCTAAGAAAGCAATCATCAAGACTGATCCTGAAACTATGCTCAGGTGAGTAATCCAGGATCAAATCCATTTTATCCTTTATATTTGCCTGGTGCTTTTGGTAATGGACACTGTCTCAAAGCAGCTTTACACAGATAATGTAGCAATAAAGAATCTATACGTTTGTCTCTTATAATGATCAGTTTGTCTGTAATGAGTGAGCCGGTGGTGACTGTGAGATTAGAAACCATCTGGGTGCCACTGAATGTCCATTTATTACAGTTAAATGATGTAAAGGTGCAGTGATGGTGATCAGATGTGTCCTGTAGTCCTGAGCCCTTGTAGCAGAATGTTGACATTAATTACAGTCCAAATCCGTCCTCAAAAACTCCTATGTTGCTCCGTAATTCACGGATCACAGGCTGTTGATGAGAAACCATCTCCAGCTGCACAGAGTGGCCTCCAGTCGAAGAGAACATCATCCAGAGGCAGGCAGACCTGTGGAGACCAAAGAGGGGGACAAGGAGAGAAGGATATGGATTATTATGTGTCCTTATTGTTGTATAAAAGTGAAGAACACTGTGCAGTTGGGACTCTGGGAAGATTTGCTATGTACACAGACATGAGGGATCTCTGGGATAGGAGATGAAAACCCAAACCTGAGTGAACGTGTGAGACTTAGGGGATGACAGCGTACAAATACCCCAGTTCTCACTAAAGCTCTGGGTCTCCACTGGTCACCGACGCTGCACTTTTCTCCTTCTAATTATTCAATTCAGTTAAATTTTATTTGTGTAGCATTTTTTATGATTGACATTGTCTCAAAGCAGCTTCACACAGATTAATCAGACATTTATAAGGTTATATAAAAGAATGTGTAAGTTTATCCACTATCAGGTTTGTTCCTTATAATTGTTTAATTGAGCCAGTGGTGACTGTGGCAAGGAAAAAAACCCTGAGATAATATGAGGAAGAAACCTAGAGAGGAACCAGAATCGAGTGGAAACCCGTCCTCATCTGAGTGGCACCGAATGTCCATCCATTGTCCCTAATGATAAACTGTCCTTTTCTTTTTCAGAAAAAATCCAGTGAAAAGTCTCAAAGGGTAAGCGGATCAGTATGGGATTAGAAATGTAATTATAAATATGATTCTGAAGTGATTTCATTGTTGATTCAAAATGAATTCATGTTCCAGACCCTCAGTAAGATATGGCCACCAAAATGATGTGAAGGAACAAAATCGGCTTTTGATGGGAGCCAATGAAGATCTGCAGAAGCAGATTTCAGAATTAAAGGTAAATCATAATCCCAATCGGGGGCAGGGTTTTTGTATTTTGCATCTTCCTGTAAAAATGTGGGGGGAAACGGGTAAAACTCTCATTTATTTAAATATATGAATATATATAAAATATAAAATGCTGCCATTTAGTCACATTGTGTAATTATAATGTTAATGGCATCACCAGTATTAAAGTTCTGATTGTTTATTGTTCGAAGATAAAATGCCAAGGCCCTATCTAACTTACAATCCCTAAGAGTTTTTACATTATATTGAATAAAATATATGTATGAAAGTTTTCAGATTATTATTTAATTTTTGGACGTCAGCGCTCTTATCGATTTCAGTTATTACGGTATAAAACACTACTGTGCTGAATTTATTGCTAAATCACATTCTTTACCAAATAACCTCAGGTTCAGAACAAACTCACATTAAGAACTCAATCGCCACTGACAAGAAAAAAAAACCCAAGACAAGGTGGAGGAAATAGAACTCCAGAAGAGTGATAGCAGGAGTGATAGAAGAGTATCTGTGAGAGTGAAAGGGAAAGTGTATAGGACTGTGGTGAGACCTGCGATGATGTATGGATTAGAGACAGTGGCAAAGACAGGAGTAAAGACAGGAGACATTGAGTAAAAGACAGGAGGTGGAGCTGGAGGTAGCAGAGCTGAAGATGTTCAGATGTTCGTTGGGAGTGACGACGATGGACAGTGTTAGAAATTAGTTTATTAGAGGAACAGCGCATGTAGGACGTTTTGAAGACGAGGTGTGATTGAGATGGTTTGGACACGTGCAGAGGAGGGACATGAGGTATATTGGTAGAAGAATGCTGAGGATGGAGACATCAGGAAGGAGAAAAAAAGAGGAAGGCCAAGGAGGAGGTTTATGGATGTGGTAAAGGAAGACATGCAGGTAGTTGGTGTGACAGAGCCAGATGTAGAGGACAGGGGGTGAGGGGGGGGGGTGGAGACAGATGATCTGCTGTTGCGCCCCCTAATGGGAGAAGCCGGAAGAAGAAGAAGAATAGTACCGTATTTTTATAATCATTAAGAGCACTAATGCATTAATTAAATGCACAAGATTAGTTACATTAAAGTCCCGCTGTAATAAATGCAGTCGATTGGGCATGATTTAAAAAGTCCAAAGCGTATACATGACTGACTACTTAAAGGTCGAGGTAAAGATGTTCCTGGGAGCTCCTTCAGAGATGCACAGAAGAAAGTAGAGGGTTGGAATGCTTATGTAAATGTTATACGAGGTATCAAAAAGGACTGTTCACCAGAAAGTAAACACACACGATCACACAGCAGTACTTCTGGAATGTGTCCTGGCGAATCTTCTTTTCAAAACGTGTCCAGCACTTTCTGCAAATCTCCGGGAAGACGCCAAATCTGGCGAGTAGGGCGGGTGCGAAAGAGAGATCATGTGGATTGTTCACCGACGATCATTATGCACGAGTTGCTGAATGGTTTCGACATTTTCTTGGGTCGAGCTCGTTGAAGGACTTCCTGATCTCTCGTCGTCTTCCAGTGATGTTCTTCTGCTCTCGAAACACCTCGAAAGACTCGTCAAACCTCTTGGTGGAAGATTTGTCCAGTTTCATGTGGTAAAGCACGTGGTCAGAATACCAGTTACACCATTAGTCTCCCATTATTTTACCTCATATATTCGTTTGGAATAAACCTTCATGTATGAATTCTTCTTATAATTATGCATTTTCTGCTTCTCAGCTGAAAAATGGAGTGTATTTTTGAGAACAGCTCTAACACGTCAAAATCTCTCTGTAGGAAAGTGTCTCTGTTTTAGAACAACGCTGCAGCGATCTTCAAGAAAACAACAGTGGAATGAAGAAGCAGCTCAGAGACTGTCATGCACTTCTAATTGCGGAAAACCTCGATCCGGGTAATCCAGTGCCTTGTTTTAATGCTCTACAAACATGCCTTCAGTATCTAATGTCCATTGTTATCCGTCATATTACTTTGCTGTGCTGTAACAGAGGTGATTGTTAGTGAAATGTGTGAGAGTCTTCAGTACAACAGTGATGTCTGCTGCAAACCCAATAAACACATTCATGAAGGTCAGTGTGTTGACCTGAGGGTGAGAATCACAGCTTCAACTACATGGTCACACCAAAACCATCTGACCATCACCACAACATGTAGCTTTAGCTCTTATATGGACAGTTTTATTTACGGCATCGGTAGAAAAAAAAAGTTTTTTTAAACGCACGACGATGCCAAAAGAAAAACTCCCGAGAGAAATAGTTGTGAAAGGAAGGAGGAAGACAGTGAACAATGACTTTCTTGGTCGGCTACTGTTTAGATACAAGCCGTTGTAACGCGTTGAGTCTGGGTGAAGGAAGAGCTCGCTAACTCCAGTTACAACAGAAATCATATAAGCACTGACAGGTTTCCAAAACTCGTGCTTTTTTATTTTTCTTGGCAACAGCGTTACGGGTTAGTCAAAGAAACTTAGAAATGAGCATCAGAAAATAATAAGGACATATTCCTCGGTCTTGCACACATGCAGTAATACTGGAAATGCAGTGACATGCTATTCCCAAATACCACTATGCTCCTTAAGGAAGCACAACATATTTCACCTGTTACACTGTGTGTAACGTGTCTTTCATTAAAGCCTGTGTAAACTTCATTAGTGTAGATACCTGCGGCTTATAGGCAGGTGCGGCTTATTTATGTTAAAAATAAAAATATTTGTAAAATTCAGTGGGTGCGCTTTATAGTCCGGAAATTACGGTATATGTATTGTAGTTTAGTTAAAAGTCCCTGGACTTTAAGTTAATCAGTTTTAAAAAGACAAAAAAGGGGGTGTGGTTTTTTTCTTTTTTTTTGGCAGTGGGATTTTTACTGGTCATAGTTTGGGAATTGAGTTACCTCTAGTTAAATGCAGGGTAATTACATTAATTGATAAAAAACATTTACTCTCATGTCACAAGTGTGTGTGTGTGTGTGTGTGTGTGTGTGTGTGTGTGTGTTGTAGCAAATGGCATGGGACAGACAAGAGAGAGACAAGTATTCAAAAGTGTTAAACCTATGGAGAAGTCCAAAAATATTTGTATACTGTCAAATTAAATTATGCACATTTGAATATATTTAGTGTAAAACCCTAAAAACTGCTTTGTGATGATAATAATTATTATTTTTGCAGTCTTAATTTGACATACCAACAAAGATGAACAAATATCCTGGTTAAAAAACAAACAGTTTTAAACTCTTGCTAAAAAGAATATTGATCATAATCCAAGATGTCTGCAGGATCAGTTGTCTGCAGTATTTTCTTGTTTGAAGACATGTTCCACAAAGAGCTTACAGTTTTCCTCGTTTTTTTTGGCGCATTTCTCCAATTGTTCTTAATATTTGCAAACCAGTAGGTGAATTTCTCAAAACAATGTGTACAAACAGCACAACACAATGGATTTCTTTCAAAAGTCTGCACTTTTCTCCAAATCCTCTGTTCATCTCTGAAAAGTATGTATGATTGATATAAACATCTCACTACTATCAGCATAACAGGTGCTTCGTCAAAACACAAATCGATGTTTATTCGTGTTCTCTGTATGACGGCGCACAGGTTCAGTATTTCCTGATGTAAACTACAGTTTGCAGGATTAAGGGATGAATTTCTTCAGTTTGCCATCTATGAATTTTAACAGCACAAATTTGACACATTACTTTATGTGGGATGTTGATTGCAAGAGAACGGACAGGATTCACACTTTTACTGTACTCTACTAGTGTTTCCTGGTTGTTCATCCATTTTCAGATTACGTTGAAGCGTCACAGGTTTCACCTTTGACCTGTTTTAGAGATCTGGTTGATCTGATGACATTCAAGATTCATCTGTCCAATGAATGAATTTGATACATAAAAAAAAAAAAAAAAAGTTTAATAGAAATTTTAGATGACCGATTCTTACAACTAGTTTAAACATTTCGCATTTGACTTATACAATGAACTGATGCCGAGATGTTTTGGGGGTTAAAACTCACTATTCAGAAACCAGTAGAATATATTCTGATCAACACGACATAAACAACTGATAATGTAGGAAACAGAAGACGATGGTACACGAAAACCAAAACAATCGCAATTTGCTTTAATGATGTGCACAAGTGACTTCATGATGGGGTTGAACAAGTCGTTTTTAAATTTCGAGAAATGCTCCAAAGTAACTCAGAAAACGAAAAAAAAACGTGTTGCCTTGTTTATGACCAACAATGGCTGCTTCGTAGTGCTGGGGCTTAAAGCCTGGAGGGGGATCATCATCAGAACATGATGTAACTCCAAAATTAACATGAATGGTTGCATGCAGACATCAAATAATGTACCTTTTTATATTCCAAATCATCGGAGGACTATGAGGTCAAATGTCTTTTTATTGTGTGTTTAATTCTTTGATTCTTCTCTTGTTTTTAGTTTCAGGGGAGAAACTTGGTGAAGCAGCAGAACAGATGACAGGACAAAGAAAAGAACTCATGGTGACGTATTTGTTTGTTTGTTTGTTTGTTTATTATTAAGGCTTGAGTTTAAATACTCAAGCCTTAATAAGGGTTAACAGTGCAAAGTAATGGAGAGTGTGTTAGAGAAGTGAAGAAAAGAGTGCAGGCAGGGTGGAGTGGGTGGAGAAGAGTGGGAGCAGTAGTGATGTGTGATAGAAGAGTATCTGTGAGAGTAAAAGGGAAAGTTTAGAGGACTGTGGTGAGACCTGCGATGTTGTTTGGTTTAGAGACAGTGGTATTGAGTAAAAGACAGGAGGTGGAACTGGAGGTAGCAGAGCTGAAGATGTTGAGATTTTTATTGGGAGTGACGACAATGGGCAGGATTAGAAACGAGTTAATTAGGGGGCAATGTAGGACTTCTCCTAGACATAGTACTAGAATGCTGAGAAAGGAGCTGCCAGGCAGGAGGAAAAAAGGAAAGGAGGTTTATGGATGTGGTGAGGGAAGACAAGCAGGTGGTTGGTTTAAAACAGGCAGATGTGATATGGAGATGGATGAACCGAGCAGCCGAAAGATTTATTATTGTTGATGCTGAATCAATTGTATGCTTCAGGGAGTGAAAAATGACTCTAATTGAACACACAGCTCTGAGTGTCTGTCCCTCTCGCTCTCTCTCTCTCTCTTACACACCCACACACACACACACACACACACACACACACACACACACACACACACACACACACACACCTGTTATTACTCTGCATTATAAAGTAAATGTAATTCAGTTCAGTTAAGTTTCATTTGTATATCAGGTTTTAAATTGGACATGGTCTTAAAGCAGATGTACACAGATTAAGCAGTAATAAGGTTATATAAAAGAATGTGTACGTTTATCGCCTGTTAGTACCTTATAATTGTTTATCTCTGATGGATGAGCCTGTGGCCACCGTGGTGAACGAAAAACTCCCTGAGATGGTATGAGGAAGAGACATTAAGGCTCAAAAGGGAACACATCCTCATTCGGGCACTGAATGTCTATTCATTGTAGTTACATCGTTGAGGTGTGCAGTAATCGGTGCCTCAATACAGATCTATTCATGCATCCAGTGGTCCGGAGCCAATGTAGTAGACTGTTATTAATTACAGTCGGAATCAATCCTCAAAGTTCTTGAGCTGCTCAGCAGCTTCATGCGTCTTTAGGCTGTAGGTGTGAAACCATCCACTTTTTTTTGCAATATATGTATGCAGTCCAGCTGCAATTGCTTTGGCAATACAAATGTAAAATGTGTAAAACAGTGCGATCAGGGTGTAATAAAGATCTAAGACATAAGAAAAATCTACTGACAAAAGACTTGACTAAATAAAACATAAAGGCGATCCTGGTAATATTATTCACGTGAGCCTCGAAGGAAAATCTAGGGTCAATAATCACACCAAGGTTTTTGACTACTGTTCACACTGAGATAGAAACGCCATCCAGAGATGCTACTTAATCGGAAAGTTTACTTCTAGCTGAATGTGGTCCTAGTAAAAGTACCTACGTTTTATCTGAGTTAAGCAAAAGGAATTTATCAAGAATCCACTGTCTAAAGTCCTTTAAACATTTTTCAACAATAAGCTGATCTCTCCCATCTGGCTTTTCTGTATCATCAGTATTGCACTGAAAGCTACTACCATGCTTACATAAAATTTCACCCAGTGGCAGGATATATAAAAAAAAAAAAAAGCAGCGGGCCTAAGACAGATCCTTGCAGAACACCAAACCTTACCTCAAAGAGTGTGGAGAACTCACCATTTACATCAACAAACTGATAGTGATCAGGCAAATCAGACCTGAGCCAGGAGAAAGCTGTTCCTTTTATTCCAACAACGTTCTCAAATCTAGGAGGAGATTATGATCAATATTGTCTAAAGCTGCACTAAGGTCGTGCAAAACAAGTAAAGTGACAAAACCCTGATCAGATGCTAATAGCAGGTCATTTACCACCTTAACTAGCGCCGTCTCTGTGCTATGATGAGGCCGAAATCCTGATACATTTAGAAAATGTTATTCCTGAATAGGTGTGAGCAAAAATGCTGTGTTACAACCTTTTTTAGAACTTTGGAGAAGCACAGTAATTCGTTACTGTTCTTTGGGTAGCTTTTCTACTTTTTCATGTATTTGTACTTTACTTAAGTATTTCCATTTGGGGAGACTTTTACTTTAACTTCACCACATTTCAAAGTCAAATATCTTCCTTTTTACTCAACTACATTTTGCAAAATTAGTAGTTTCTTTTTATTTATGAGGATACAAATTTAAGCGGTCAAACACGCAACAAACCACCAATCAGGGTCGAGTGTGGGCCCTGTTTTAAAGTCGTTTTGGTTGGCGTTTCAGTTTAACATCAACAACAACATTTAGAGAGAAATAAATGATGGAAGAAACTCCGGACCCGAATTCACCACAACACCCTTTTTTTTATTTTATTTTTTTATAGAAATCAATCAGTGTTTGACTTATAAATATCATTCTGTTAATAGATCAGTGTGCTGAGAGTCACATGCAAGTCTTTTCCACATAAACTGAGTTGATTAAGTAAACAGTCTTGTGACAAAACGGATAATAGGAACATTTATAGCTGATAAATCGGTACTTTGGATACTTAAGTACATTTGAAATACTTTTGTACTTTTACTCCAGAAAATAAACGGAATAAAAATGGTTCTTCATGTTTTTACAGACTGTTTCCCAAAAACTGTTGATGGAGCTGAAACAGTTTGAGGATTTTACAAAAGAGCACAGAACCCATTTAACAGTAAGTCATAATATTGAATCTTTTTATTTCAGTATGTTTATTAGTCACTCTGTTCTAAATTATTCGCATGTGAATGCTTAAAGGAGGTGCAGAACACCATGGGAAGTCTTAAAGAAGCCAGAGACAAGCTTTACCTGGAAAGAGAATCATTTAGCACGTATACTGAGACGATGGAAAGAGCGCTGGAGGAGGCAGAGAGGCTGCTGATAGATTAAAAATATTGTCTGTAAGGAGTTTTTTTTTTTTTTGTCATTTTGTGAATAAAAATACTTTTTGTCGGTTATGGTTCCTGAGTTCTTGTGAAATAAATTTTTTTACAAAGATATTAAACGTCTGTTTTAGTATCTTATTTTCCTTGTAAACTGTATTCAACCCCCCACACTGTCTTCTGAAGTGTAGGGTTGTGTAATTCTCTATTAGGGAGGTGCTTTGATGTTTGTCTCACTTTCACACAACATTTTTTCCTATTTTTTAATTCCATTATAATGTTCACCCATCCGCCATACATTACAGCACAGTCGTTCTTCACATATCCCAGCTTGCTCAGAAAGCTGGGGTCAGAGCACCTTAACCACTGAGCTACCACTCCCCTAATCATAATACATGATCTAGCCCACAGACTGCAGATGTATAAATAAATATTTTCTTTTAATATTATTTACATCCACAGTGTTCTGTTGTCTTGGGCACTAAGACCCCTGGGCTGCTCCAATCACCATATGACTCCTGGATTGCCCTTAATTTTGTTCATATCCTTGAGTTCATCCTGATCCACCTTTATTCCTGAACACAGGAATTAAACTGAAATGCAGCAGCTGTGTCACGTGATGACACATTTCCACGCGTCCTGCTTACGGTTTTGAGGTGACGTTCATAATGCGTCATCGGTAGGGGTTTTTACACAGATATGTGAAAAAAGTTCCCTAGAACATGGAAGTCGATGACGTGAAAACGGGCTTTGTCTTGTTTATTGTTAGCTTTCTAAAGTTAGGGCCAGAATGTAGTGTCGGTCATGAAACAGTCCTCTTGAGCACAGAGGGTTAAAGGCCCAAGAGTGGCAGCTTGATGGTACTGCGGCTTGAACCCCTGACCTTCCAGTTAGTAACATGATCAGAGCTTTAACCACTGAGCTACTGGTGATATTACATTTAAATGGGAATGAGTGTGATTGTGGGATTGGAATCCTATGGTGCTTCAAACCTGTTATTAGTATGTGTTTCTATCATGTATGACAAATCAGTATATTCACAGAAAGTGATATTATCAAAAGTAATAAATGTGTCAAAAGAACAAATAGCCAGATTTGTGCCGAGGACATTAGTTAATCACTTAAAATAAATAAATAAATAAGAGTACCAATATCTGTGTTTTTTTTTTTTTGTTTTTTTTTTTGTATTTTGTTTGCTTGCTTGGAGCTGGCAAACCTACCGTCGTGTTTCCGTGACTTTTATTTTGAAGACGTTTAGCACTTTGCGCCTGTAGCGTGCTCTCGTTGCTATGGTAACTGATGTTAACAAGGAACCTATGGTAAAGAAGAAAATTTGATTGTGTGTAATCAGAAAGGGAACCTGCCGCTGTTAGATTCTTCCTGCACGTGTTTGGGTAAAACACACACACACACACACACACACACACACACACACACACACACACACACACACAAAGAGCATTATAATCTTATTCCTGTTAGTGATCAGCAAATAAATCTAAGACTAGAATGATCTGGTTCAGGTTCAGAGTCTTTACTGTGGACACTATAAACATGTAAGAAGCTTTAGTTGATGTGATGTGATGAATGTGATGATTAATTATATATAATGTCATTATTTTAAAAAGCAATATAATCTTATTCTTGTTAGTGATCAGCAAATAAATCTAAGACTAGAATGATCTGGTTCAGGTTCAGAGTCTTTACTGTGGACACTATAAACATGTAAGAAGCTTTAGTTGATGTGATGTGATGAATGTGATGATTAATTATATATAATGTCATTATTTTATATTAATATCCACATGTTTTTTTTTTTCTCTTAGATTCTGCATAAATATTTTTTTACCCTTGCAGTGTGTTTACTGAAGAAGTCAGAAATGGAAGTCGTGCAGCAGACTCCAAACAGTGAGAAGAAGAAGACAAACCTTCCTCTTGTCCAGCTGGTGGAGGAAACGAGGAGGACCCCTAAAGTCTCTCATCACCTTCTAGAAACTAGTACGAGTGTGAATCATGTCTCTCCTTTTCTTCTTCAGGCCGGAGTATCACATCAGTACATCTGACCACACATTCAGAGCTCTAACACGTCCCACGTGTTCCACGTATTCTCATATTCTGATATTTACATCTAAAACAATTCCATTCCATTCTTTTTTTATATGTAGAGCACTTAGTTTTTTTTTTTTTTTTTTCCTTAAATGATCCCTAAGCTTTTCAGAGATCAACATGTTTACAGGTTGAAATCAGTGACTACAAAACTACACAAAGCATGTACTTGAGTACAGATACAGTCGGTTAAATACGACTCCAGTAACCAATTACATTTACTTCATTACTGTCCAACACTAAGTGAGGGTTGAGTAAAGATACATCAAAAAGTATTTTTAAATAAAAAAATACTTTTACAATGGAGCATAACATTCCTTCACAAACTTTCCATCCATTGGTCTGTTTGATTTTTTTGCCATCACTCCGACTCTGTTGATTAAGTACATGATGTCTGATAGCAAGCAGCTTTTCTCTGAGTCATGCAATAAATCTGACATATGCATCCAGTTAACAGATCAAATATTCATATAAATATTACTGGGATACTTTACATCAGCAAAATCAGCATTTTATAAACATCATTCATAAAAAAAAAGCAACAACTGATGGCACCTGCATTCATCACGACTAGTTTCTAACTAATGATTCATTTAATTATCATTAATATAATAATATATTGTGTGTCAGACAGTCATATATGCAATCTGATGCAAAAATCATGATCCGACTAAACAGATACTTTAAATAGGGTACAATATTCGGCAATCAGACATTTATTTATCAGTCATTGGACGAGTGTTTGAAAGTCGACAGTTTGCACGTTTCTTACCTTCACCACCGTTTTCCATACAGATACATATTCTGTTCTGATCTCAACAAGTCTGAGCACCATTAAGGGGCTGCATTTTTATGATGTCATTCAATCCAAAGTATTTTACAAGATTTTAAAACAAAAAAATTTGAAGCCAATTTCATCAACCCTCTCAAATACAAATGACAAAATACTACTTTATATTTCAAATACATATTTAAAATACACGTATCATGAACACTGTCCATACCGGAGTCTAGTGATACGTTTATCCCTAATAAATGAGGAAAAACCCCCTGAGGAAGAAACCTTGAGGGGAATCAGATTTAAAAGGGAACTCATTCTTATCTGTGTGCCACTGAATTTCATTATAGTTCATTGTACTGATCAATGCTGTTTATGTGAACTGTGGTCCAGAGTCTCTGCAGCAGACTGTTGATATTAATACCATTAAATTACACTAAATACCTGATATACAATGATTCATTTGCTAATTTTTTACATTTTTTCAGTCTGTTAAGTCGCCAAATACTAAACATTATATTTTTCCCCCTACAGAGATTTTCGCCAAAGTTAAAAGCAATAATGTTATTGAGGTTGAACCATCCGAGCTGCATTTCAGTGGGTTTGAAGTGGGAAAGGAGTACAGAAAGGTTGTGGTAGGTAAAGTGTTTATTTTTTATTTTTTATCATTCTTTTAAAAATGCACACATACTGTACGCTGGGTCTCATTTATCAAGTCAGATATGACCCATCGCTTGCAGAATCGTGTGTGACAGTGTGTAAATGAAAACGTATTCATACATGTAACGTAAAAAAAACAAAAAAACAAAAGAAAGCAAGTAAACAGAAATCCATTCTAACAAATTCACCTCGTGTGTGCGACTGTATCAGCAATGTACTGTACAGAAACTCACTCTAGTGCACTACTGCATCACTCCCTCACACTGTAACTGTACACTCTCAGTATGCTTTTGTCTTGTTTATTGGATATCTATCTATCTATCTATCTATCTATCTATCTATCTATCTATCTATCTATCTATCTATGCTGCCACAATATTTTGAATATGTCTTAATTAAGGCAAATCAGCTGATCACAAATATGATATATATATATATATATATATAGTGAGGATATAATTTCACCAGGATTCTGAAGGACGGTTGTCTCGTTTTTACTGTCTATAGTAGAAATGACAATAAAAGCCTCTTGACTTGACTTGATTTTAAAAAAACTTTATTAAGATAAATGAACCCTATCACTCTAAAAGTCTTCATATTGACATTATGAAAGTAAAAAGGAAGCAGTACTCAGCAAAATCATTTTTTCTCTATTGTCTTTATCTTTACAGAAAATCATCAACATATCTACTAAGGTGATCCGCATCCACGTTATTCCCCCCGAAACCAAGTACTTTCAAACTGAACATACACCAATGGTAACTATGCAGTTTAGCTCACTGGTTTCTGTCTAAATATTCTGTATATTTTATCTTTAAATATCTGACTTGATATTTCTAATAAATCTGGTGTGTTTTGCAGAGTCGACTAGTTCCTGGACTTGCTCACACTATCACCGTGCACTTCAGGCCAAACGAATGGCGCTACTTTTTTGACAGCATCCGGATCCATTGCAAGGTCAGACTCTAGTGCTGGTTTGTCATATTCAGCATCACATTCCAACACATTCTCACAGCATTTCCTGATACTAACTGTAATCTATTGATTCGTGTTCATGGACACGAATTTCCCCTTTTTCTCGTGTCACTCAGCACCACTGCCTCCGACTGGCATTAGCAATGGAGGCAGAGGATCATAGGTAATGCTGACAGAAATGCTTAAGATCATCTTTTTCAGCATTCTTATCAGAGAATAAAGCAGGAAATATATGGTTATGGTTTTACTGCATTAGTGTGTGTGTCTCTAATTACTGCAGTCTCCTTCATTAACTGGGAGAATATATTCACTGTATTTTGCCTGAAAGGAACCACTGACAATGGTTTATAATAGAGAGTAGCTCATCAAATATAAAGCAATAAAAACAAGGATAAAATCTCCTGATTAAACGTTAAGTAATGGTGCTTGAAGATTGAAAAAATCAGCATCTGTGGTATCCAGTGGCAGAAAGAAAACTTTGGTGGAGGCACCAAAAATAGTTCCTTTTATAATACATCACATAGAACGTCGTCCTCAGGGATACGAAAAAAAAAAGAGGGAAATTCGTCTCCATAAACACGAATCTGTACATTCAGAGAAGAATACATTTGGAGTAGTCCTGACTTTACTGCGTTTGATATACATTTCGTTTTTTTTTCTTTAGGAAGAGGAGAACTTGCTGGTTAATGTTCATGCTTATCCTGTCATCGATGATCTAAACATTCCACCGCAGATAGACCTGTCTCCTGTACCACTGGGACAAAGGTACCTGCCCTTTCTTTAAATGGCTACTCATTATATCCTCACATCTAATGTAGTACTTTGAGGCCTTGGACAACATAATAAAATATGTTTAGACATTTATAGTTTTTCTCAGTTGCTTTGGAGCTCAGATCAGAAATGAAATTCTCAAAACTACTTGTTCAACCTCCACAGTTCCCTGGTGGTCTAGTGGTTAGGATGCGTCGTTCTCACCGCTGCGGCCCGGGTTCGATCCCCGGTCAGGGAACCGACCCCAGCCACTCTTAGTGCAGGTTCCAAACCTGGATAACTGGGGAGGGTTGCATTAGTAAGGGCGTCCAGCGTAAAAACATGTGCCAAATCAAACATGCAGATGGTCCGCTGTGGCACCCCTTAAATGGAGAAGACGAAAGAAAGTTTTACAGATAAAACTTGAATGTCACTAATGAAGGCGAGTGAACGGCATCAGATCAACCAACGATCAACCAGATCTCTAAAACAGGTCAAAGGTGAATCTTATGAAGCTTTAACAACTTCTGAAAATGAATGAACAACCAGGAAACACAGTACAGTAAAAGTGTGAATCCTGTCCGGTCTCTTGCAATCAACATCCAACATTCAGTAATGTGTCAAATTTGTGCTGTTAAAATTCATAGATGCCAAACAGAAGAAATTCATCCCTTAATTATTGAAACTGTAGTTTACATCAGGAAAACGTGCGCCGTGATACTGAGAACACGAACGTTTTGAGGATCTTGTTTGTGAACACTGACAAAAGGACGTGTTATTCTGATGGAAACGAGATGTTCGTTGACACAAAAACTTACTTTTGAGAGATGTAATAATGGTTTTGAGAGAAGTACAGGCTTTTGTGTTGTGCTGTTTGTACAAATTGTTTTGAGGAATTCTCTGAATGGTTTGCAAATATTAATAAATGTTGTAGAAATGCTCTAAAGAAACTGAGAAAAACTGTAATGGCTGATAATTATTTATATCCTCATATCACATGTAGTCCTCTGTAGTACTTATCTATATACTAAAACATATTTAAGGTTAAACCCAGTTCTTGATCTTTATTTTATATTACATTAAAAATGGGGAAGTCGTAGCTCAGTGTTGAAGATGATGGACTTCTGATCAAGTTGTTGAGTTTAAATACCACCACTAAGCTGCCACTGCTGGGCCCTTGAGCAAGGCCCTTAACCTCCACCTGCTCAGTTGCATCTGACAAATGCCATAAATGTAAAAATATAATTTTGTTATACTGCCTGGGAAATGAAAAGGCCACAATTTGGATTTAAATAAGAAAACATACTGATCATTAATTAATATTATTATTATATTCATATTTCAGCTGGCAAAAATTCTTTCATCCAGAACTGAACTCTCATTTCTTAAATAGTCGTATCTGAAGACGTATCCCACGGTATTCAAAATTATGTCACTGTGTGTGTTTTTTTTTTTTTGTAGGAATTAGTATGTATGTTAGCAGTAGAACTTACAGTTTTGTTTAATAATAAGACACAATGCAAGGTGGAGAGTGTGTTTTTTCTTTTATTTATTTATTTATTAATTTTTATTTTTTCCCAGGTTGTGTTTTTTATCATTATATCACAAAAGGTAGAAAAGCGAAAAATATCAATTACTTTGTATAAAGATCAACAGCACTTTTCTTGTTTTTATTTTACCTGCTACTGAGTCAAAATAGTCCTTATTGTTGACTATCACCAGCCATAATCTGCACTTGCAAATGATTTATCCTTAGAGATTGTGTGTTTTTATTATATTGTATTTTTATTGTTGGCTACTTAAAATCTGAATGTTCTCTCTCTCTCTCTCTCTCTCTCTCTCTCTCTCTCTCTCTCTCTCTCT